>RAOB01000228.1:0-46075 GCA_009804825.1 Neurospora sp. FGSC 26638
TATATAAGATGGCCTCCCCAGGCCTCTTATATTACGGCTCTTCAGCAAGCAATAGCTTTCACAATCAACCAGTACCTTTTGGCTACTACTACCGTTGCTACCCTTTGTTCCCAGCGATATACTCCTGTGCTTGTAACGGTCCGTCACACGCTAGCATTAGTATATGTATCAGTCTATGTATCAGTATAAGTATCATGCGTATCCGAGGCCTCCTGGCCTTCGGCGTCCTCAGTATTAGCGATTTTACCCTTGCCCATCCGTCCTCTCATATTCTTCTTAGACTTCTTTCCGGGCATATTGCCGGAGGGTTGAGTATCTAAGTCACCTTGTTCGGTGTTACGAACTTAAGCGACACCGGGGCCGCCCAAGTCATCGGGACCCGGCAGCCCCGCCCAAGATAGCTAGTGTAACCCCCCCAGGAGCCAGAAGGGCGTACAGGCACAACCCACAGTCATGCACGGGCTCACTAGATGCACAGGCTCACCAGTGAGCCAGGGCTCACGGTGAGCCAACACCATGAGTGAGCCATCACCACAATGGACACTCAAGAACCAAGGAGTCAGGAATGGGCACAGAGTATAAAGGGACGACTGGAGAACTCAGATTGTCAGATAGTTCGACAGTAGTCAATTGATCATTATCACCGAGACTTTACTACCTTCAGCTATCTCACTTAGGCAGATCAGACTGCCGTTCGTCACAAGCAGTCTCAGAAGCGGCTGCAGCCTGCACAACGTGCGACAGTCACAGAGGTCTAACCCTGTGACAGCGTGTATAAAAAATAACACTTTTTTAACGAACGCTATACGGGTGTAGTAAAGCAGTAATGCAGTAGAGGTCTTTTTATATTAAAAATTCTAACTTTCTAACTTTTTACAGCGGAAACGAACACGCTTTCAAAGTCTTCCTTGGACTGGAAGCGTCCTTGGAAGCCCCGCTCGAGGTCGAAGGTCGCGTATGACAGGGCGGGGATGCATATGCCCACTCAGCCAAACCTATAAAAGATAGGACGATGTTCACTTGCCAATGAACATCGGGATGCATCACTATATAGGCAGTCACAGAACCCTGTGACAGTGAGCAAGGCTCACTTGACGGTGGAGAATTTGACTGCTCATAATAGTGAGAGGTAGAGGTGGTCTCTTTGTTCCTTTCTTCTCTTCCTGCTCTACTGTCTACTTCTTCACTGCTCATCGTCCGTGATTCTTTCTGTATATCAGTGACATAGAATCTGTTTTTTTTTGTTTTTCTTTTGTGGGAAGGCAACAGCTACCTGTAGCTACCTCAATCTGAGTAGAGGGCAACTGCTAGTCCTGTTTTCCCCTTTTACTCCTTCCAATTACCTTCCTTCCTCGTATATTTCCTTCGCTTTTCCCTTAATATTTTTCCTTTCCCCTTTACTCCTTGTTCTACCACTACACCTACACCCAGAGGTTGCAGCCACTATGATTGTCTCATTCATCCCTTGGGGCAGGTAAATTGAAGGGAATTACCCCCTCTGTTCCCTCTTCACACTGCAGGATTCTTGAGACAGAGACATAGAGGTCTTCTCCATCTTCATCTCCCATGCTTGCCCTTGAACCCAAAGGCGACCTCTGTCACACGGACATTGCCCACAGTCCAGGGGTTAGGGTCGCAAGGCTCAGCAGAGTCTCAACGCCTGGTATTAGCCTCGAGATGCCCGGTGGCATCCGGCCGCAACACTCACCTCGGTCGGACCCTCGGCCACTGGCACTGCTTACCCGAACCCCTCTCGATACCATCGGGCTAGCAAGCCAACCACGGAAGTGCCGAAGACGCTGATGAAACACCATGAGACAATCCCCAGTCATTTCAGAAGCAACCACAGCCAACCAAGCAAGAAGCAGGGCGCCCGGATAAAGGACAGCGCCAGAAGGAAGATGGAGAATGGATGAAGGCATTCAGAAAATCCACATGTATGCAGACTGCTAGATAGATGCCKTGAAGCCTCAGGCGACAAGGCTTGATACGTACCTCAAGTACGTACCGTTTCCCTTTGGCATAAGAAGGCCTTGAAGCCCAGCCTTCCCCTGGAGGTTGAGAGGATCAACAAGGCCTTCGAGACCAAAGTAGTTTATTAGCTGAATTGAACTACTNAGTACGTACCGTTTCCCTTTGGCATAAGAAGGCCTTGAAGCCCAGCCTTCCCCTGGAGGTTGAGAGGATCAACAAGGCCTTCGAGACCAAAGTAGTTTATTAGCTGAATTGAACTACTGTTCCAAGCCCTGCACACAGCCCTTGTCACAGCTATGCTTGAGGGCCCAACGAATATAATCGAACCAAAAAAAAGGGAAATGTCCAAAAAAAAAGTGACCCGTGCCGGGCTCAAACTGGMAGCTTCCAGTTTACTTGGTAACAGCTCACGAAGAGCTCTCTCGCATTACTCCCGGCTGCACTAGCGGGCCACGGAAAAGACGGCCAATAACCTGGGCTATATACCCCCCCAGGAGGGTGGAGGGCTTGGTGCAGGTTACCGGGCATATTTCCTTTCATGATTTGCCTCTGGCCATTGCCACTAAGTTGCCGCTGTTTCCATCAACTGTCCTTTTTCCCTCCTGCCGCCACAGTGTCCTGTGGCAGTGCCTACATTCTACATAGTGTGCACTTCCGCATTTTGTTGACAAGCAGAATTTCGTCGGCTAACTTGGTCATAGACTCATAGTGCACATTAGCCATATCACATCTACAGCTCCTACATCAGTTCTTATTTAATTTAGGAACCTAACGCAGTGAAACTCAACTTTTGACAGAGCCCCATATTAGCTTAGAGCTTTTCATTTCAATTAGAGAAAACCTCAGCGCACTCCAAGTTCCAAAAGTAAAGTAGGGTCATTACCTTCATTATTGGCCATTGTTCCAATAACCATCAATACTGCTAAAAACCTTCCCATCTACTGTTTAACTCATGAACCCATCCAAGAATCAACCCAACAAACCCGCCAACCCCATCACCATCACCCCACCAGCAACTCCAAGTATCCCAATCTCAACCCTCAACTCAACACCAGCACTCTTCTTCCCACTAGCCGCCCCTCCCGCCGCAACAGCACCACCATCTCCCCTCGCCCCACTACTTCCCCCGTTACTCCCCTCACTGCTGCTACCACTCGTACCCGTGTGGCTGCTAGTACTGTGCCCCCTGCCATGTCCACCGTGGCCTCCACCGTGGCCGCCGTGGTGTTGTGTATTCTCGTTTTGGTCTTCATCGTCGGTGAAATCGGTCATGTCGACGTCGTCGATGATGGCTGCAGGAGGAGGACTTCGTGGTGGAGGAGAAGCAGGTGGTGATGATGGCTCGACAAGGGCCATCGAGAGTAAATCAGGCGAGTTTGTACTGGTCGGGGGAGAAGCGGATTCGGATGTGGTGTGATTTTGTGTGGAGATGGCGACATGGACTGTCACCGAAGAGCTGCGGGCTTGAGGGTTGATGACGGATGTGATTGATAGACTTATTAGACCCAGGAAGAAGCTGAGTGCGAAGAGATGACGTGTGAGACGCATGTTGGATGGATGGTTCGGGGATTGCACGCCGACTGCAGGTGTTGATGGTGGTTGCCAAGGTATCGGGGTGGTAGATGTGGACCGGACTTCTTTGGCCCGTTCGGAATCCGATTGGTTTCTGAGCTGAGGTCTAACCGTCTAAGCCAATAAATAGGTGTTGTAGCACGTTGAATATTTTGGCGAGGGAATCTAAACTCAACAGCCCCGGTGCGTCAATGTTATGAACCTCGAAGTAGAGGTATATGTAATCGTTTTATGTTCCTGACAGTAACCCTGACTCGAGCGTGTCGCCAACGGAAGCAGCTATGTAGTCAATCAACGCGATGGAGAGAACTCCGGCGGTAAAGAAGACCGAGAGAGTTTCCAGGGGTCTGGAGCAGCTAAGCCTCCTTCCCGGTGGACATGGTCTGGAAAGAAGTCTAGGCCTGACACGTATTGCAGCTTGATACGACTCGGGAGGGCGGGATCGACACGCAGGTACACTAAGATGTGGAGTCACTTGGCTGTACTAGGAAGTTTAAATGGTGCTATTTCCGATCTTCGGCTTCAGCCTCCTTCAACCTCCTTCAATCTCATCCAAGACGATCTGGCTCTCCGTTCCCTCATGACCCAAGCGTCTAATCTGACAACAACGGTGAATGTTTCAAAACAGTATGGTGATAGCAGCCACTCCGGCCATGCCCCAAACACCACCAAGCAATGGCACAGCACACCCGGCACTGCTCTCCAGCTCCTTGAGCCTGTACTCATACATCTTGCATCTATGCTTGACATATCCGTCTTCCTCCCCATAATTTCCGAGGCACGTGACGGTGGTGAATAACGACGGTTTTGCAGACGTAGCGGAGTCCGGAGCAGACGTGATGAGCTCAGGATTGCGTCGGTGAATGGAATCAGTTGGAGCGGTGTGCGTGCAACTACTTGCGATGGTGATGAAGGTCTTGAGGAGATTGTTCGAGGTCGTGGGAGCATAAGTGATGCTGGGGCTGGGAGTAACCACGGTAACCTCTGCGACGGCTAGAAGAACCGCAACAGGAAGAGAAATGGCGAGACGCATTGTGTAAAAAGACGGTAGACCGTAGCAGCCGGTGGTGGCAAGGAGAACAGCTAGGTGATTGACGATGTAGGGTGCGAGAAGGACCACGTGTAGGAGAAAAGAGCCAGGATATAAGCCATGGAACGAGAGGATCCGAATGTTACGATCCAATCAAGGATCACTTATGTAAGCTAGATCAGATAGAACCAACAGACCAACCAGGGAGGACCCGAAGGGAGAGGACCCGAAGGGAGAAGACCTGAAGGGAGAAGACCCGAAGGGAGAAGATCCGAAGGGAGAAGATCCGAAGGGAGAGGATCCGAAGGGAGGGACCCGAGACGAAGGTTCGGGTCCATGAAGACCGGTATATAAAGACGGCCTTCCCAGGCCTCTTTAGATACTGGCTCTTCAGCAAGCAATAGCTTTCACAATCGATCAGTACCTTTTGGCTACTACTACCGTTATTCTTATTATCCCAGCGATATACTCCTGTGCNTATATAAAGACGGCCTTCCCAGGCCTCTTTAGATACTGGCTCTTCAGCAAGCAATAGCTTTCACAATCGATCAGTACCTTTTGGCTACTACTACCGTTATTCTTATTATCCCAGCGATATACTCCTGTGCTTGTAACGGTTCGTCACACCGAAATTTCAGTTGATGGCCCAAGCATAACCAGGACACAATGGGCGTTGGTGCTCAGTGTAAACGAGCGTAACCGTCCCATTGATGCAAACGCAACGGACCCATGCATCCTTCATGAAACACCAGGCTCACATCACCAAGCACCCATCCGCAAGATGGTCATCATCGTCCTGGCCCCGACGGGACCATATCCTCAGCCATGTGGTGGTGAAGGTATTGGGATACATGTTGCTGGGGCTTGCAGTGATGAAAACGGCTGAGGTGTTTGTCGACTCGGACTGGTGAGCCGCGCTTGAAACGCCGGTGGTTCGAGCCATGGTGGTACAGGTCGATGAAGGAGAGCGACGTTGGTGATGGGATGCCGAGCGGGATCGCACTGGGAATTTGCTGTCGGGGGCCTGGGCTGTTATGTCCTCTTGACAGCGGTTGCCGTCTTTGTTCTGAGGCGGGGGTCTAGACAATAGTAGCGGGGCGGGGAATCTCGCCTGGGTTGAACAAAGAAACTCGACGCTCTATACCAGGGCCTAATTACATACCGGGAAAAGTGGAGAGAAACATCATATTACACACGACAGGAAGGAAACCAGAAGAGGAGGAACAGATCTCAACCGCGACTGTGGGGGCTAGGAAAGAGATGAGGGCATTGGTGACGGCCACCGGAGCGTCAATGTATCTGGAATTGGGTTTTGAGCCATTGCCACAATGTCTTTCGCTGGTGCTTGGATCAAGTCTCCAAGAAAATGGCATGTCGTTGAAAGTGGGTGCGCCGTCGTGGTGGGGGAGACAAACACGGAGCTTGGCTCGGGCCGGCAACGGGCTGTTGGTGTCTAACATGTCTTGCGGTGAGTTGTACGTTTATCTGTTAAGGACCCTTGACAGCATTACGTAAGCAGCCAACGGACATCCAACGTCGTGCATCGCCCTTGTCCTCAATCTTGACACCAACCTCTCCAATTGGTCTTACACCGTATCCAAACTTTGCGGCGGGCGTGATGCCAACACGTGCGACCATGAGGCTGCTTGGTGGCCATCACTTTTCCGAATACCGAGAGTCGATTGTGGCCCATAATACCGGTCGTAAACCGGAACCGAACCCGTCACGGTCAGTATATCAGACCTCGGGCATAGGAGTCACTTGCTTCTTGTCACTTCAAGCTCTCGAGAGATTGAGTTCCGGTGGCAGAAGGACCGAAGGGGCATCATAGCATGTTTGGGATGCAGTGCCTAGAGCGGTGATGGATACGGATGACAGGAGTGGGTCGGGACCGCAAACCTTCAATGGATGGATCACGCCCTAGAGATGCGGATTGAACACTCCATCTCAGATGAATCATCACGTGTGCTGCAGTGGGGAGTGATGGGGGCTTGGATTGAAGGAGGAAGGCACGCAGCCCACCAAACTCGATGCCAACCGACTGACACATTGGATCGAAGATGGAAGGAGTGACGAGCCGGCGGCATCGGGCAATTGGCCASTGGCCAACCAGACTTGACGAGGGACGGAGGTCTCTTCAGCCTTCACTTCACTTTCACTCAAACCTGAAACCTCTTCAACCGGACAAGACCCTTCACCATCTATTGAGCTCTCTAATCTACTCCCAGAATCTTTCGAGCTCTCCATCTTTCCTAAAACACATTGCCTTCGGTCGCGCATCGTATCTTTACCATCTACGGCTCGCTTTTCTCTTCGGCCCCTCCTTGCTGTCGACAGATTCCCTACAAGAAACCATCAGATTCCGTCAGGATGCGGCTCAAAGCCTTCGTGCCCGGGCTCGCCGCTTTGGCGTCAGTCGTCAGCGCGGCCTACTGGATGGAGGAGATCCAGCACCAGGGCGTCGCCTCGTTCAACCCCGACAAATCCTACCAGGTCTTCCGCAATGTCAAGGACTATGGCGCCAAGGGAGACGGAGTCACTGACGACACCATCGCCATCAACAACGCCATCAGCTCCGGCAACCGTTGCGGCGGCGGTCCCTTCTGCAACGGAACCACCACTACCCCTGCTGTCGTCTACTTACCTGCCGGTACCTACCTCGTCACCACCAATATCATCAACTACTACTACACCCAGATCATTGGCGATCCCACCGCCATGCCTGTCATCAAGGGCAGCCCCAACTTCAAGTCCTACGGCGGCATTGGCTTGATCGACTCGGATCCGTACCTGAACAGCGGCAGTGAGTCTCCCTACGCTACCATCTGTCCCTTGTGTTTCCCCCTACTGACAGCGTCTGCACAGCCCTTCAGTTCAGAGCCACCAATGTCTTCTTCCGTCAAATCCGCAATCTTGTCTTCGACACCACCGATGTCCCGGGTACGGTTGCTGGCCTCCATTGGCCCTCGTCCCAGGCTACCTCGATCCAAAACTGCGTCTTCAAGCTATCCTCCCGACCCGAGGATGATCACACCGGCATCTTCATAGAGGAAGGGAGCGGTGGCATGTTGGCAGACCTGGTCTTCTACGGCGGCAAGCAGGGTGCACAGTTCGGCAATCAGCAGTACACAATGCGCAACCTCACCTTTTACGGCTCCAAGACAGCTATCATGCAGCTGTGGAACTGGGGTTGGACGTACAAGTCCATCAACATCCATGATTGCGAGGTCGGCATCAACATGTCCAGCAACGCCGTTGGCTCCGTCACCCTTCTCGACAGCAGGTTCGTCAACGTCAACACGGCCATGACTACCTTCCGCGGGGACATCAGCGTGAACTCTACAGGCTCTCTTGTGATCGAAAATGTGGACTACGTCAATGTTCCCATCGTTCTGCAAGGTCCGAATGGCCCTCTGCTACGGGGCAATCCTTCGGGACTGGTTCATGACGCAGGTTACGCAAGGGTAGGTTATCCGGCTACCGTGAAACACTTGCAGGAAAAATTGCTAACATGTTCCAGGGTAACACGTACACCCCCAATGGCCCACGCGAGTACGAAGACCGTGATCAGGCTTACTTCCCTCAACCCACCACTCTCAAGCAAGACGGCAAGTTCTACGAACGCTCCAAGCCCCAGTACGAAGCTTACGCGACCTGGGCCTTCCTCTCCGCCCGATCCTACGGTGCTGTTGGAGATGGAGTCACCGACGATACCGCAGCCCTGAACCACCTCTTCCAGACTGCTGCTCTTACATCGGGATCGGTAGCGTACCTCGACGCGGGATACTACAAGGTCACCGACACTGTTCACATTCCAGGAGGAGTTCGAGCTGTGGGAGAAGCCATGGCGGCGGTTATCCTGGGTGCGGGACCCAAGTTCTCGGACATCAACGACCCACAGCCTATTCTTCAGATCGGAAATGTGGGAGAGGCCGGCTACGTTGAACTCAGCGACATCATTGTGTCTACCCAGGGAGGAACAGCAGGTGCTGTCTTGATCCAATACAACCTCAATTCTCCTGCTGGTTCAAGCTCTACCCTCGCCGACATGCCCCCTTCTGGTCTGTGGGACGTCCACACACGCATCGGTGGCTTTGCAGGATCTAACCTGCAACTCACTGACTGCATCAAGACTCCCGACGCCGTTGTCCACGCTGATGCAAAGTGCACCGCAGCATGGTTGAGCTTCCACGTCACCAAGAAGGCTGGGAATCTCTACATGGAGAACAACTGGTTCTGGGTTGCCGACCACGACATCGAGGACTTCAACAACACCCAGATCAGCATCTTTGCTGGACGTGGTGTCTTGGTTGAAGGCAAACGTGTCTGGCTTGTAGGCACCGCCAGTGAACATCACACACTCTACCAGTACCAGTTGCTCAATGCAACCGACGTCTTCATGGGTCAAGCACAGACCGAGACGCCTTACTACCAGCCCAACCCGCCTGCTCCGTTCCCTTTCACCAGGATCGACACCACTCTTGGAGATCCCGATTTTCACACCGACTGTCAAAGCGTCCAGTACGGTGCCAACACAACAATCAGCTCCGATGGTTCCCTTACCCTGGGAGGTAACCCAACATGTGAAATGGCATGGGGTCTCCGCATCCTCGGTTCACAAAACGTGGTCGTCTTCGGCGCCGGCCTCTACAGCTTCTTCAACAACTACAACGTCAACTGCAGCACTCTTCGTTCCGGTGAGAACTGCCAGGCAAGAATCTTCTGGGCTGGACCCCTAAATCCTGGCTCTGGCTTCAGTACCAGCATCCCTCCCAGAGATGTTGAAAGCGGAAAAACAGGAAAGTTTGTGATGAGCAGCAGGCCGCCATCGCATGGAAATAAGACCAGCGGGTCCACTGGAGAGGCCGCGGACCCGTGGGTCCAGGTCTACAATCTGAACACGGTCGGTAGTGTCAGCATGATAACGAGAGACGGCAAGGATTTGGCGGGTTGGAACCAAAATCTGGCGACGTTTGCGAACACGCTTGCCTTGTTTCACTACTAGGGGTGAGCTTGGCGAGTTTGGTTTGGCGAGGAAGGAAATGAAGGCAAGGATATCTGGTTAGGACGATGGACAGTATCAAGGCATCTGGATTCGATCTTTGGAGTCGTGCTGGGACACGGACATTGTAGGTCGCCTTTAAACTGTATTTATACTACCTACCTTCCGCACATAGCTTCTTGCACTGTTTTGGAACTTGTATAAACATTATTTTACGTTAGGCGGGAGGTTGCGCTGTGATATGTACAGGTGAGCTCTGCTTTGACCTCATCAACATTAACAAGACTACCTAAGTATGATAGGGCGTCGAGGTGTTAAACGTGGTAACGCTGAACAGCTGATCTGCACTACTTCAGATACAACCAGGAAACCCAAAGCAACCGGGCGAGTGCCCGTCAGAATAAACCGAACACCTTCGGGATACTCTTGCACGAATTTCTGTTTCTTTATCACACCATATCGCAATCTTGCAACGGCCTTTTTTAACCAAAGCACGCGGTATTGGACTGTCCATGTTCGGTTTCTCCTTCGACCACTCGCCGGGCATCAAGAACCATTCGGCTGTGGAACTGACCGTCTTGCACGTTGATCATCATCTTGGTCACTCGTCCGTTTCCAAGTAATCTCCCTTCCAAACTTGCGGTCGACTCTTTGCCTCCCCACTCCCAACTTCTGTCCCACAGCCATCATCGCGACCATGGGAACACACTTCAACTCCCAAAGAAGCTAGGTCGTCAAGATCAACGCCCGGATGGCGCAATTCCTCTGCTCTCTCGCGTTCCACCAAGTCCACTATCATGTCTCACAAGACCACAGGAAACCACAGTGCGGCTAGACGATACACAGATTGCATCAACCATCAGCCAATACTTCATCCTGCCGAGTTCCACCACGTTGCAACGCAGTTCCACGAACTAGGTATTCGGTGCATACGAAAACACGCTGTGCCAGCACGCTTTGTGCTCTGAAGTGTGATTGTGAGTGATTGAGCGGTCCCCAAGATCTATCCTCACTTGTCTACAGTCAATAGGCTACACTCGCCAGGGAGTGATGGTGGCATGGAAGCCCCGGAAATGATTCTGTTGATCAACGTCGACCGACTTCTTTGACACCTCGTGGCCTAGTGTTGTGGTCGTAGTGGCGTGCACTAGACCGTTAACTGGACTGGGACTGGGATTCCCTCCCTTACGGCTGGGTGGAACGAAATCTCATCATACCTGAACATCCACTCTGCAGTACGCTATCCGATCCCAACCAAGGGACCAGAGTTTGTGTCTTGATGAAGCTTCTAACTGGCGCAACAGAACGTGTTCCCCTTCGATGCTCAAAGGTTGGCTGGTCAGTTGTGATAGAAGACCGACATGCAATGTGGGAGTGGTTTCTCACGCCACAGGTATGGCTAGAATGCCTCAATGAGTATCACAGCTCGGCAGTCGGTAGCCGACACTCAGGCCGCACATCTACACACAGAACCGCCACGAACTGCTGAGTTGAGAGCCACCCGCAACGAAAGCAGCGGTGTGTTGAGGCGGATCACTGGTTCTTGGGTGCCCCACGGGCGCGGGTACCCTCCGTTTAGCTTACCCCGGGATATCTCACAAGGAGCCTCTACGGGCGGGCTATCGGCGGGTACTACGGCTTGGAGATGTTCATGTTTGCTTTGCTCGTGGACTTTCGGGCGTTCTCCTCATTCAAACGCTTTATCTAGCTGTTGACTCCGAGAGCAAGCGCCTTAAGCGAACGCTTCGTGGTAGTATCGGTAGGTAGGAATGCCTGCTAATGTACTGATCATGTTAGGGAAAGCTCATTAGGGCTCCATGAGCAACACATCGAAGTACGCTATCATATCTCCGTTCCGACACACAAACGATGTCGATCTCCCCTCTTCCGATTACTGTGTCACACAACGAGCAGATTCGGCTAGCCTACACCACATCTAGCCTTGTTAGGGGAGTGCGGTGCACGTTTCCCATTTCCCCATCTCAGAACAGGACAGTCAGGGAGAATGCAGAGCGACGACGCCCTATTTAGAGTGTGCCATGCCTCCCTCCTTCTGTCACTTGTATGAAGGTTCTGGATGCTGGAACACAGGCTCCAGACAGTAGAGGATTGTACGACGGTGACACAGCGGGTTTGGGGTGACGCAAATGGCAAAGGAAATGATTGACGGGTCGAACCAGAAGCGAGAGGGAGCGGGGCTGGAGGTGAAGACTGAGGGGGGAAGTGAACGAGTGGTTGAACATGCACGACCTAGGAAATCTGGTAGACGGGACAGGTTGAGAACTGAGGAAACTGGCACTGTACACAGGCAGCTGTACGGCTAAGACGGGCAAAAAGATGGGCACGCCCAAGACGGAAAGGGAAGCGGTAGGCATGGGGGTAGATGGGGTGACCATCCATCATTAGGTCTGGGGCCCTGTTCTGGGCAGGGCCCTCATGGCAAGTAAAGGCATGCAGGAGTGTCAAGTATGACTGTCCCTGGCATTGGCAGGAATCCTTGAATGGTCTCTGTCCACTCACTCCTCTTGTGGTAGTCATCCCTCCTTTGAACTCCTCCATCTCCTCCCCAGTTCCATCCAACCACATCCGTACAACAACCTGACTTGACGATTCTACCGCATACAGACTCGCCGAAAACTCACAACTCACAACTCACTTTCGAATCTACGACTACTGTCAACCAATTCATCACCACTAGAGCGGCGACCCCGACGGGCGCGCTGGCCAGAAACTCGCATTGCTATCTACTGTCAGAAGATGCTATCATGAGCGCGTCACAAGTCATCTCTTCGTCTTCGATTCAATCTGAACTCTTCAACTTCAACCATCCCCTCAGTCCTGACAGCGTCAGCGGTCATTCGTCCGACTCTGATAGCTCTTCAGGATCAGACAACAGCTCCTCGTCGCATTCACATTCGCATCACTCCCCGATCTCAACTGCTAGCCATCACAGCCAGAATCACCATAATGTCGCGTATCCGTCGACGGAACAGCAGCAGCAAGGACAGTCGGTTACCAGGGCGACTCCTACCAATAACACCTTGCCTGAGAGGCCACTGGTACCGACCTGCCCGGCTGATTGGGAGGTGAAGAAGGATATCATCTACGATTTGTATATGAATAAGAACTTTATACTGAACGATGTGGTGGAGATCATGCTGTCGACTCATCGGTTCAAGGCCACGTATGCTTCGATCGTGCCGGGTGTTTGGAAGACTCTTGACTAACTTCACTTCCGGATCAGGGCGAGAATGTACAAAGGCCAATTCGCCAAATGGCGATGGGCAAAGTACAACAAATCGGGCAACACCAATGCGACGAAGCCAACCAAGTCTCGATCCATGAGAAGAAAAGGAGTAACGTCGTCGGGCTCGGGAAGCCATAGCAGCAACGGCCACGTTTCAAAGCCAGGATGCCAGTCGAACTTCATCTCGCAACCAGCCCAGATGATACGCCTCTACTTCCAGAGCGAGCCAACCTACCTCGTCGAGTCGACTTTGCTGGCTTACGCCTCTTACATTGCTCGCTGGGCCGACCCTGAAAGAGAGACTCCGTGGAAGATGAACGGTCCAAGACCGCGGTTACATATCACTAGCGAAGAAATCAACGCCAATGACCACGCCACCATGTCGTCGAACTCGATCCTGCAGAACATTGCTCTAGCGATCCGCCATCTTCGATGCAACAACCCCCAAGGAACAACCAAAGGCGGCGCCCTCCTGCGGCACGCCTTCCTCCAAATCGAAGAAGCCATCACCTCCGCCGACGAAGGCGACATCCAAGCCATATGGGATTGCTGTCTCGCAGTTCCCCAACTTCTCATCCTCCACAACGCCTCCTCCACCACCCACCCCAGCACCAACAAACTACCTCAGTCACAACAACCCCACCATCAACCACCCCACGACATCCTCCCCATCTACACCCGCTTCCTCCACCACCTCACCACCCTCAAATACGCCCAAGCAGGCTGCACCTCGCACCCCCTGCACCAAATCTCTTCCTCGCTGCACCACCTCGTCACCACCTCCGATTTCTCTTCTCTCCACCTCTTCATCACCCGCGCCTGGAAGCTGTGGATCAACACCTGTCGCCAACTTCGCGGAGAGACGGACCATGTGACTATCCATCTCAAGAGGKGGTACGTGATTCTGATGGACCCGGAGCACGCCATCGTCAAGAATCTGGTGAATGATTTTGGCGGGTTAGTGAGACGGGAGATGGAGCGATGGGGGGAGGGGAAGACGACGGAGCGGATTCTGGAGCTGGAGGGGCTTTTGGGGAGGATGTATTTGCCGCTTTTTGATGCGGGGGTTGTTGTTGGGCCTGGGGCTGGGACTGAGATGGGGCAAGGAGGGACAGCGGCAGGCCAAAGGGCGAGAGGGATGTTGGGGGGGTTGGTGGAACGGTTGGAGGAGAAGTATCGTGTTAGGAACCGCGGAGGTGGAGGTATAATTGGAGCGGGACATGGAAGCGATGGCAGCAGCATCAGCAGCATCAGCAGCATCAGTACCTCCGTGAACGGCGTCAGTACCGTCAGCAGCATCAACAGGCCGCACGATCTCGCCCCAGCACCAGCACCAGGACAAGGACAAGGACAACAACCCCAAGGACTAGTTCTAGTAGGTCCCCCAATCCCCATGCAAAACTGGGACTACCTCGATCGCTACCTCTTCTTCTCCGCGCACCACTTCCTCGCCTCCATCGCCGATCACGAAGGGGACGTTTCCACGGCCGTGGCCCTCCGTCGCAAGATCCTGCTTATGAACGGCGGCGGGATACCTACAACTACAACCTCTACTACTACAATTCCTGGACTCGGCATGGGCATGGCTAGTATGGGTATGGGAATGGGCATCGACATGGGAATGGGAGTCGGAGTGGGAATGACGGTAGCAGCACAAGGACTAGGAGGAACAGGAACAGGAGGAACAGGAACAGGAGGAACAGGAGGAAGAGGTGGTGGAGGTGGAGGAAAGGATCAGTTCTGGGTGCAAACAGCCCGCAAAATGGAGGCGTATTTGAGGGGGGTGCAGAGGTGGGAGGAGGCCGAGGAGATTAGTGGGTTGTTGAGGGATAGGGAGCGGGAGGTGGTGGATATGGAGAGGGAGAGGGAGAGGGGGGTGGGAATTGGATTTTTGGAACAGMAGGGGCGGGATTTGTTGGGGCGGGAGATCCAGATGCAAGTGATGGCTAGGAATGGGAGTGGGAATGGACTAACTACCCCTGGCCTGAACATGGGAGGAGGAGGAGGAGGAGGAGGAGGAGGAGGAGGAGGAGGAGGAGGAGGAGGAGGAGGAGGAGGGAGGAGTATGAGTGTGCCTACTGCTGTGCCGCCGTATGGAGTGGGGGGTTTAGGGACTGCTGGTGGTCGTCGGTTGTATATCCCTGTTGAGGGGCCGGGGATTAATTGTACTGGTTTTGAGCGACTCCCGATTCCGATTCCGACGATCCCTCGTTCTGTCCCGGTTCAACAWGATATCCATGACGACAACAGAGGGTTTGTGGTTGGTGACGAATTCCATCAGTTCGAGAGGGCACATGCAGCGTTGGACCTGAATAGTATTAGTGCCAGTGGGAGGACTAGCAGTGGGAACAGCAGTGCTGGTGGTGGAAGCGGTGGCGGTGGCGGCGGTTCTGACTTTCACCATGGGAATGAAAATGAAGATAGGTATGAGTCGGATCGTTGGGGCAGGTGGCATGAGGTTATGGCTTTGTGAGGTAAGCTTGGAAGCTTGCAAGAAGGACGTGGCCATGGTGATAATGAGTGTAAAGGGAAGGGATGGCGACATCTGGACTCAAGGAGGAATTGAAGACCGTGGTAAAGTTGCCGGGTTTACATTGGGAGGTTATGGACTGGTTGGTGGTTTGCATTTGTTTGTTTTCAGGAAGGAATCTTGGCTCATCGTTCCGACTTCTTCTTGTTTGTCATATTACACCATCTATTTCTATCTCTACACATGTACTTTGTTTGCTCTTCTACCCTTTAGCTTCCTTTTCTTCTTGCTTCGGCGATACCTCCTCTATGCTAGGGTCTAGGCGCAATGGATATGTTGCTTTCTGAACAAAAGTTGTTGAAGAGAGAGAGGCTGCTTGCTTTTGATGTCTTGGTGTTTTTGTTTGCGTGTAGAAGAGTGCTAATGTCTGTAGAGGTAGCTAGGGAGCTGGTAGATTGGTTGCATCGCTTCTTCGTTCACTGTTCGTTCAAACATAAGGTACCTTATTCAAGGGTTTAAAGGTGATTCTTTGGAGAGCAGCTATCCATCTACTACCGGTTACCAGTCAGTCAGTCACCTGCACGCACCATAAGCGAAGTCACAGCGTTCCAACAAGCACATGACATGGTAACACAACATCCAGTCCCTGTTTCCTCACACCGTCGGCGTCGCACAAGACTCATCAATGCTTGTCTCAGATTTCTCCGCTTTTGGTATGTGTTGTTCTGGACGTTTGGAGCGTGGTGGTGGTCCGTTCTCTCGGCCGAAGTGTGTGATATAAATATTGGCGAGATTGGGAATCGGCTAGAGGTAGCCGACAAATGGAAATGGTTGGACCTATGACAGGGCTGAGTGATGGACGGTGATCATGAGGGGTTTGGGCAGTATTGGGATTGGGGGTGCATCCCTGTTGTGTGAAGGATGTCAAGGGAGCGTTGAAAGGAGGGCCCTAACCAGTAGGAGTGAAAGAGCTTTTTGAACAGCTGCAAATGATCATCGATGTCCTCATAAGGTAAAAGGCGATATSATATCGCCAGTCTCCGTCTCTGTTCAACTCTTGGATGATTGAGCGGTGCAGATCCTCCGGTATAATCCCTTTCCTCGGTGGGGGTCAGGATATGAGCGCGTCGGTTGATGTCGGGTTGAGGGCTGCCATACAGTTTGTTCATTTTGGCAGGAATCTTGGATCTCCAGTTGCGTATGATCTTGGTTGAATATGATCTGAAAAGACTGTTGTATTAACTTACTATTTTGACTACTTAATAATCCTCTTTCCCTTGTGAATTTCCTATTGGGTCGGCAATTAACGACAAAGGCGGCAGCCAGGGATTTGTCTGTTAATACTCTAGATAAGCTCAGACCTAGTAAACAGATATAAGGATGTACAATATTTAAGGATCTATCTACTGAGAACTTGTTTAGAGCACTAATAGTTAAATCTCTAGCTACTGCGTTCGTTGTTGACTACTTGCCCGACAAAGAAATTCAAGGGCAAAAGGATCATTAAGCAGTTAGATAGCAAGTTAGTACAACAGTTTTGGTTGAATACCTTGAATCAATCTCGTTATTCCCTTTCGTGAGACATCTGATCAGCAATCTTTCTCTCCACAGATCTCTCTCCACAGATCTTTCTGGTTTCGGCCAACCGATCTTCTTTGGCGCGCATCTCAGCTATCATCATCGAGCTCTTGGTCAAAATCAGTTGCGCGTTAGAAATTTCCACCACGAGCTGAACAAGCACAGAGGACACGGCGTAATGATCATGTAACTGCATCGGGTTCAAGGAGGAGATCTACAAGATGACGTGGTTGGACTTCAGCACCAAAGTCACTAAAGCAATCATTGAGCTGTTTGATGGTGGTGAGGATGATGCGACTGTGGATGATTCTTCTTGTGATGATTGTTCTGACGTTCCGTTGGGGTGCCTGATGTGCTGATGGTTGATGTCGTCGTCGTGAAGCTCGCTGTTTGGCGATGCTACCGTGGCCGCATGTCGGAGAGAAAATGGAAGGATGCCCGTGTCGATGCGTCATGGATGGATTTGAGATTGATGGAAAGTGGAGGAAAGGATCAATAACATCATTGAAGTTGAGAGGTGTTGCGATTGAAGTGGGGGGGGTCTGCGCTGGCAACTAACTCTCAATGGATCCCTAACTCTCACTAACAGACGACGAGGAGAGGAAAGAGACACTCTCCCAAAACCATCACAGTCAAGCACCAGATACAATTTCAAGAGGCTAACGGTTAACTTATTGGCACTTTTAGATGCCTCCATGCTGTTACTGATGCAAAAAAGCAACAAGTACCTCTTCCCCCCGGTGGTGTTGTGCTCCGGAACGGTAATGATGACGTTAAGACTCGGTGGGGCGACATGTCCATCCTGCACCACTTATACGCTCCCAATTCTGACAAACACCGACTTAAACTCATCAATATCTGCTCAAACAAATCCCTACCCAAAGCAGAAGAATGTTCTGGCCACTATACGTATCGAACAAGAGAGGGGCATGTAAAAGTTCAATTGATCAATCATGTTCCGCGCTTTGGACAAGCAATGACGTTACGACCCTTTGACATCATCAAAGCTCCCTTCGTGAGGGGAGTTTCCCCCGTAAATATATCTCAATTCTCAACCGTGCTGCTTGCTTCTCAATCCTCCCAGCCAGAGACAGAGAGAAGAAAGAACTCTTGAAGAACACAAGAAACAAGCAAAACCACGCACCACATCAAACACACCCATCACTCAGACGAGAACCACAAAATGTCTTCCTCCCAAAACAAAAACCAACAGCAGGACCTCAACGCCCTCGCCGAGGAGGCCGAGCGCGACCTCAACAGCTGGTATGCCAAGACGGGCCACCGACGCGCCGGCATCGAGGACGAGGCACCCGGCATCAACGACCTGGAGGCGTCCAAGAAGTTTCCCGGAACCGAGATCCGGTACGGCGAAAACCTGGTGACCAACCGGTCGTGGGACAAGAAGATTCCGGAGCCCGAGGGCGGGGACAGGGATGACAAGGGGCAGTAAGTCTTTTTTTTCTTCTTTTCTTTTCTTTCTCTCTAACTGGCTGGCACACCACAAACACTTCCATGCGAAGCGAGGAAAGAGAATAAAGGACAAGAAAAGAATGAAAAAGGAAAAAGAAAAGAGGGAAAAGAACAAAAGTTGACGGTGATATGCCACAGCCTCCTCCACGGCCACGCCTACGAAGGCATCGGCGGTCCCGAAGACAAAACCGCGCACATCTACCAACACTCGCCCGGCCGCATCGACGAGGACGTCGTCAAGGGATGGGGGCTGGACCCGGTGAAGCTGACGGAAGAAACCTTTGACCCGTCCCGGCCGGACCTGTTACCGCCCGACCAGGCGCGCGGGCACGGCTATGATAACAACACCGAGGAGGGATCGCACAAGTATCAGGAGAGCGTGTTGGAGAGCGGGAAGAGGGCGGCGGCGGCGAATGTGTTTGGGGAGGATGCGGATTCGGGTTTCGGGCTTCATCGAGATCTGCCGACTGGTGCGAAGGGCGGGAACAAGTGGAGGAGGGGATCAAAGCACTGGGAGGCGAGGGAGGGTGTGCCCGACGAGGGGGCGGATATGAATGAAGTGCCGCCG
Source organism: Neurospora sp. FGSC 26638 (assembly GCA_009804825.1). Taxonomy (NCBI): domain Eukaryota; kingdom Fungi; phylum Ascomycota; class Sordariomycetes; order Sordariales; family Sordariaceae; genus Neurospora; species Neurospora sp. FGSC 26638. The sequence goes on from RAOB01000228.1 coordinate 18,912, forward strand.
AAGAGTGTGGTTGAGTTTAGTCACAGTCTGCACTAGATGACTGACGGTGGGTGGATGAATGGATGGCTGTGATGTGATGTGATGGGTTGGTGAGACTTGTATGATAACAGCGGTGGAAATAACTCAACTTACTCGTTATGATAGTGTATTGTCAGTGGACTGCCGGGCAAAAAAGGATTCTTGTCTGTCTATCTTTCTGGTCTCTTGTGTCTATCCGTCTCATGTATGCCTCGTTTATAAGCTCAACATCTCTAGGTACCCATTCGATTGTATAATCTTTCAGACATCGGGGCAACACTTCCTCCCGGCCCGTCCTTCCTGTTCCACCTCAAAGACTTTCCTCAACAACCTTCTTCTCACCCTCCTCCGCCGCCGCCGCCGTCTTCTGATGCTTCTCCAAACACGCCCTAATAAACCCCACCAACGGCGCCACCCACTCCTTGTTGACGGGGACATAATGTCCTCCCGGATGAACCACCACAACCGGCTCCTCACAAGCCTCCATCAGCCTCCTACTCCTAGACTCCTCCACCACCGTATCCAAACTCCCCAAGACATGCATCGTAGGCGTCCTGACCTTGGGCTCCCACAACCACCCCAACTCCGGCGGCAGCGCAAAGAAGCCACTGTAGCTCACGCAAAACTTGAGCGGCTGCCCTTTATTCGCCTCCCTGATCTGTTTCACCCAACCTTCATGCTCTGCCGTCAAAACGGGCCGAGGACAGCCGGGCGTGACATGTTCCATCGCCGCAGTCAACATAGCAGCCATCGCTCCGCCCTGACTAAACCCAATAACACCATCAATAACCTCGCTCCTCACAACCACCCCCCGCATCTCCTTCGGTTCCTCAGCCCCTTCATCCTCAGCCACCACCATCCCGTCCACCACCTGCTTCCCCTCAAGATTAACCTTCTCCATGGTCTCCGCCAACCGTTCAAACCCCTCGTTAATTAAGCGGTAATTCCAGGTTGCCTCCTCCCGCCTGAACCAAGCCCAGCTATCCGTCAATTCCTTTTCCTCGCCGGGGCCGGAGTCGGTGGAGGCTTGGTAGCCGGGGATGTCGGAGACGGAAAGCCGGTTGGGGGCGGTGGGGTAGATGAGGGTTGGCACGAGATTGAGGGGGGAGAGGGCTTTGATGAGGAGTTTTTCTAGAGCGCGGGTTTTGGCGCGGAAGAGGGGGCCGGATTGGGTGTAGCCTGTTTTTGGCGTGTTAGTTTGAGGGTGTGGTCGATGGGGAGGAGGGGAAATATTGGTTGAGTGTTGAAGGTGGGTTGGGGGTGATGATGGTGATGTTATGCTGGTGGTGGTGGTGGTGGTGAGGAAAATGCAATGAGGTGAGCGCGGTGAGTGAGGTGAACCCATTCGGTGAGATAGATGCATTGTGCCGCGGGGCCGGCGCGGTGAGGGGCAAGTGTCCGTGCAATCAGACATTCCAAACCTACCATGAAGCATCAATATCCTAACCTCCTTCTTGACCGGCTTCGGTTTCGCATTGGCGGCATTGGGATGGGGAGGTCTGTTTTGCTTCTTGTTGTTTTGCTGCTGCTGCTGCTTTTGCTGGGCGGGCGCATTGGCATTGGGCGCCGGTGTCGATGCCGATGACTCGACGGGTGTCGATTGCGCGCTGTCGGCCATTGTGTGACTGGGAGTAAATCGGGATGCGCTGCTGATTGAAAATGATCGCGAGGATGGTTCGGTGTATAGAATCCCAAATGATCTGACGGGAGTGCGAATGAGGATGCGGAACATGTTTTAGGTGAAAAGGATGAGTCGTGTCCATGTCACTGAGACGGCGGATTTTCGGCTGAGCTCGCTGCGCCCGTCTGGAGCCTCGTAAGATTAGAAATCAGGGAGATAAGGACAATGCCACCAAGCGTCACAGAACACCACATACGAACGTTATAAAGCTGTTGTTTATTCCTCATTCATTTGGTCTCTTCTAGGCTTCATATTCAATCCACAACCCAAATATTCAAAACTCCCCAGAACAAAAGTATGTAACCTCTGCTAATTCCCAGGTATCCGTGAGATACAAAACGATCTCTCAACATGGGCCGTGAATGGGTCAAAGTGATTTCTCTATGCCAGAGAGAACACATCCGTATCAATGGGAAAATGATGTGAATGCGATTCGACACGCCGAAGCGCGTCTGCTGGCAACTGCTTGGAGTCAAGCATGGGATATCCCCCGGTGGCGCAATGGACTGTTGGGCGGAGGTGGATGGAACCGCATCTTCGGAACTTGCACGCACTTGCCATGCCATAACCGCGCTTGGACAGATCGGCAAGCTACTGGAGTGGTACGGTGCCCGGTGGGAGGGAGGATGCGCTGTCGCGGGGGGAGACGTTCCAGATGTATTCGCAGGATCTGATGGAGACACTTAGGGGGAAGAAACAGCAGATGGGACAGAGGCAAGTTTCAACAAGGGCAGAAACAACGACAGGTACAAGGCCAAGGGCAAACACAAGGACTAGGACGGGCGCATACGCAGGGACCGGGAGGATGGCAGAACCAGCAGCAGCAGCAACAACAACACCAACAACATCAACATCAACGACAACAGAATTCGGAAGGATGGGAGAACCACCAGCAGCAGCAATAACAACATCAACAACGCCGCGTTGATATGGACTCCTGTAAAGCGGAAGGCCCATTTAGGGAGGCTGGTAGACTAGAGGACAAGAAAAGAGAAAGAGAACAATGGGGAGAAATGGCTTCCCAGACTGGGTTTAAATACTTGTTAGTTGAGGGAATCTGTCGATTATGTCCCTGCGTGCCTCACATAATCACTGCATCGAATATGCAGTCGGATAGCCCTCCATGTCCGCTGTTGACGAAACTGCACGAGAATGTTGGCATTCCAAACTTTGACCATGTAAAGCAATGCGTGGCAAACCTGATAAATGATGGGCAAAACCGGTGGAAGTAATCGAAAATTGACAGAAGGAAACAGGGAGAATTCTCCGCGGTATGGAAATTCGGGACCACATCATCGGCCCCAACCGATCTGCTGTGTCGGGTGCACCCGTCGTCCATGATCCCTCCATGTTCCCCCCGTCACTGCTCTCCCCTTCTTCCTCTTCGCGCATCGTTGTTGTTGTTGTTGTTTTCGTCGTTCGAATCCCAAATGGGCGCATGTCACGGCCGTCTTCAACGCAATATCCGACATCCGACACACACAAGTCACTTCATTCCGGCTTGTTTCTCCCATTATAATACACTGGCGCCAGTTCCTGCTGATGAAGATAACGGTCCATTGGGGGGTAATCGGGGTTCTCGATAGGTCTAGGGTCTGCCAAAAGCTGTCTTGTTCGTGTCGTCTATTGCATCATCGCACCATCTTCCAAAAGATCGCTTAGTGGGCGGCGGCCTTGTTCTTGGCGTAGATGTTGCGGGGGTCGTTCTTCCACTCATCGGCTGTTTTGTTGTTGGGTCAGTCGGGGGGTCCCATCGGGGAGGACGGAGATAGCTTATGGGACATGTAGAAAAGGTCGCGACGTACACTGCATGAGAGCGCCCTGGAGAGAGTTGATACCGTAGGCGATGACCAAACCTGCGTCGCGTCAGTTCTTGCTCCTCCCAAGATTTATCCTTGTCGCAGTGTATGTATCATCATGGTCGGCGGACATGTCGTCGGTGCGTTCGGCGATCGGACCGGGGAATATCAAAGGTCGCGGGGAAGCATACCGGCAGCGAAGAAGGGAGCCATCGGCCCCACTGTTACAGAGGCATTAGCAGACATTCTTTGTGATGCAGAGGGACACTTCTGGGACGGCAACGTACAAACGGGCGCGGGGAACTTCTTGAGGGGGGTGACGCCGAACCAAGACATGTTGACGGTATTTGCGGGCTAACTGGGTTGAAGTCCGGGAGTGGGTTTGTACAAGAGTGACGGAAGAAGGGTCGGCTCTGTCAAGGCGAGCGTTTTTCGTGAGCTTGCCGTCCGCGGCCGATTGGAGGGTGTTGGTGCCTTGAATGTCAGGTGTCAACATTTGCTCAGAGGCCCAAGCTCCAAGCTGTGCTTCCCCTCAAGTTCGACTGTGTTGCAAATGGTCCGTGCTCCATGTCACGCCTGACGGCACGTGGAAATCCTTCTCCGCTTTAGACTTGTGACAAATGAGTCTCCATTTCGTGACATCATACCCCGCACTTCCGTTTGCGGGACTCAACGGTCCCGTCTGGAGCTGCCTGTTTTCCTTGGTTTCCATTGGTTGACTCGCTGTCACTGATGGAGTTTGAGGACCCTGCTGGACAACTCCCTCCTCTTTGGCCAGTGCTCGCTTCAGGGCACTTGCAGGGCAGTGTCACTTGTGTTGGTCGTTGAATCATGTCAACAGGGAAACAGGGCAAAGTAAACAAGACATGCGGAAACAAGGGGTCTCGGTCGGTGAAGCCAACAGCCAGCAAATCACGAGAGCTTTAMKTAAAGCTCTTGTCCCCGTAAAGAAGTGATTGACTGTTCATCCAAACTTGTTCATATTCCCCTTTCCCTTCAAAGTCAACATCTCCCCCCTTTCTCCTCTTGTTTACATTGTACAGCATTCCACCACCACGTCCGAGACCAAGACAGTTAGACTGCGGGGAAACACGACTCATCAACAACACCTCCTCATTACGACCCTAGGAAGGCATGGTTGCACAGCCTACCCGACACTCCCCCCCATCCAATAACTCTTGATCTCCTCCCTCCCTCTTTTCACTTTCATCCTCTTTCAAGTTGTCTCTTTTCCCTCCATCACACCTTTATCTCCGTCGTTCCATTGCTGGTTATTACTGCCGTGCAATACAGTACCAGTGTTTGGGTTGCCAAGGAGAGAAAGGAACCAAGCTTCCCCGCACGCAACCGAAACGCCTCCCGCTGCCTGTCTGCTGTCTGCTGTCTGCTGTCTGCCCGTGTCAAAGCTGCTTCCCCCCCCACCCCAAACAAGGAACTGGATAGGACTGTCTGCCACTTGCCTTTTAGGAAGACGTTGTCCAACCTCGGAATCAAACCACACCACAGCTGGATCGTGCCATATTGCCTATATCGACCCATCCACAGGAGTTTCGCGACAGTCGCATTTCACGGAGCAATAAGACTACAAGTATACATACCCCAGGTATACTCGGTCAACTTCCACGAACCGGATACAACCGTCAACCGAGCCCGACCGCATTCGTCACGCTCACTTGTCGCATTCGACCAGGAAGCACCACTTCGAACTCGCGACATCTCTCGAGACTTGAACTTCCTCCGGACAAACACAAACAACAACCTTAGGCGACTACCAGAACAACCACTCAGTCAACAAGATGCTATCACGGCAAGCCCTCCGCGCCCTGCGCCCCGGAGTCCGGCCCTTTTCCACCACCTTCATCGCCAGTTCCAAGACGCCCTCCCTAGCCGACATCAAGCCCAACACAGTCGACTCCTTCAACGCCAAACAAAAGTTATTCCGGGAGCAGCTAGCAGAGCAGAAGCGACAGCAGGAAGCGAGTGCGTTATCGTCCATTCTTTCCTCCTCCTCCTCCACGTCCTCATCCCCTTCGTCCTCCCCCAATTCCAGTTCTTCTCACACTGCGGGAACAGAAGCAGCCCAAATCGCCGCCGCCGAAGTCGCCGCCCACGAACCGCCTCGCAAAGCCGGGCCCCTGACGAATCTGATCTATGGCACAAAGGAGGGCAGGGAACTAGACGCCCAGCTCGAAGCGAGTTTCAGCCAGGTGCTGGCGCGCGGTAAGTATGTGCACAGCATCACGTTTGACCAGGTCAAACCGGAGTGCGTGGACGAGTATGTGGGACTGGTGGGCGAGTGGTACCCGAAGTGGGCAAGGGATCCGGAGAATAAGGTGCATTTGGTGGGGAGTTGGAGGGGGGAGGTGGGGGATGTTGACACTTTTGGTGAGTAGCCTTTTCTTTTATTTTTTTCCCGTTCCTTGGTTGTGAGAAGGACGGACGGGGAGGAGTTCAGTTCAGTTCAGTTCAGTTTCGTGACGCTGCAGTGCGCTGTTGGGTTGTTGGGGTGCTGTAGGGGCAGTGAGCAAGACGGACGCGGTGATGGGTCGTGTCGTTGTGAGGTTCGTAGCCGTCAGCGATTGTCGAACCCGCCGATTTGTGGAAATGTGGACGGAATTGAGGTAGGTAGGTAAGGAAATTGCCCCCCCTCCCGTCCCCCCGTTTGCTTGYTCATCTACCCCGAGAATATTAGATACACCCAGCTTACAACTAATGGGTTTACATTCCAAAGTTGTGAGGATGTATACCATTAGTTGTGAACCGGATGTCTATAATGTTCTCGGGGTAAATGAACAAGCAAATGGGGGCGGGGCAATTCAGTTACCTACCTACCTACCTCACCTCAATTTCGTTACATTTATTTCCAAATCAGCTGGTTCGACAATCGCTTTTCGGCTAGATCTCACAATGACACGAACCAGACCGCCGTCTTGCTTTGGCCTCTGTTTCCCACCCTCCGTCGCTTTCTCTCTCTCCTTCCTTCCTTCCTTCCTTCCTTGGCAGCTGCCTGCTACAGTATGTATCCGGCTATTCGTGGGCGCGCGAGCGGGGGATGCGAATCGAGCGAAGCGAGGAAAGAAAAAAAAAAAAAAGGCCAGCGCAGCGTCACCCACTGCAATGGAAGAGAAGAAGAAAGAAGCAATGAAAGAACGCTGCTAACAGAAATAAACAGTCCATATCTGGGAATACCAACGCTACACAGGCCTCCACTCCTCCCTCTCCTCTTTATCTTCCCACCCCTCCTACCCTTCTTTTTCCAAACAACTCGCCCCCCTCCTGCACAAACGACACACCTCCCTAATGCAAGAATTCTCCTTCTGGCCCACCACCCCGCCGCGCCAACTAGGCGGTATCTTCGAGTTACGCTCCTACACTTTACACCCTGGCAACTTATTGGAGTGGGAAACGCACTGGCGCCGCGGACTGAAAGCCAGACGCGAGGTGATGGAAGGGGTTGGGGCTTGGTTCGTGCAGATCGGGGAGCTGAATACGGTGCATCATTTGTGGCAGTTTGCGGACCTGGAGGAACGGAGAAGGCAGAGGGAGGAGAGTTGGGCGATTAAGGGGTGGGCGGAGACGGTGCATAAGACTGTGCCGTTGATTCAGACCATGAAGAGCAGGATTTTGGTGCCGATGCCTTGGAGCCCTGTTGCTTAGACTAGACGGCCGGGGGGGATGGGATGGGATGGGATGGGAGGAGATTTGAAGATAGGTGGTAGAGGAGGATATGTGAAGTAGTGAGGGAAGATGGGAAGAATCTTCATGAAAGAGGACGGTAATGGATGTGATCTCAATGCTGGGATATTGAAGGATAATGGCGGGGGAAATCATGTGTAAATGCTGCGTTTTGTAATGTCTGGAATGTTAGGCGAGTTGTGGGCGAATATTACGGTTAGGTCATATCATGCTAGCTCATAAACAAATACCATTCGTATTTGTACTTCTCGTCAGACCGTGCTACTGATAAACGAAGCGCCTGCTTAACCTCCATAGACTGTTCCTACGGACAACAATGCCGAAAACAACACATGAACCCCTTGGTATAAAACGTCCTATCCAACTCCAGCCAATGCGAACAACAACACCAACGACTTCCATATACACTGTCAGCCTCCCCCGTCCCGTCCGACTTGATATAAGTCTCACTACTCCCCCTCGAGGACAGCAGCCGTCTGGCCCTCTAATCCTCCAGCTCCTCTCCCATCACCGCTGCCAAGTTCCTCCGTGCTAATCCCAACGTGTGTCCCAAAGCCGTCAGTTTCGCTGCAAGAGACAGCAAACTAGGATCGGCGCTTTCCACCCGGACTTTTTCCCTCACATAGACGTCGACTTGTGGCTGTTGTTGCTGCTTATTCCCCGCCGTTGTCCCCGTTCCCGCTGTCTGGGTAGACCTTCCACTACTGCTCGACGGCATCACACCCCCTGGACTCCCCATCGGCCCGATGTGTTCCTCCCCAGCGCAACAAAACCCAAACATCCTATCCGCCTCATCATGTTCCAGCCTCCTGGACGTACCAATCGCAAAGGCGAGCTTAGTCCCAAAACCAACGGGCGCGTTCGCTGCTTCGAGACTGCGCAGCCACAGGACTATGCTGCTCTCTTGAATACTCAAATGGAAACTGATCGGCGGTATCGGCGTTGCCCCAGCATTATTATTCGACGTAGCGGCCGTCAAGGGAGGGTCGAAATGCGAAGGAGCGATGGACCTCGTAGTCCAGGAGGGATCGGCGGCTGTTACTAGCGGAGGTCCTTTCAGGATGGCGCAGGATTCGGAGATGGATTGCGAGAGGAGCCGGAGTTGGGAGGAGAGAAAGGCGGCCGAGGAGAGTTGCGGAGATGAGGATCGTGGTTTGGAATCGGACGCGGAAGTGGATGCGAGAGAAGGGTCGGAGGACTCGGTCGGGTATGTGAAGGAGAGCGTCATGGTTAGAAGGTCGAGGGAATGCGTGAGGAGGGTGTGTAAAGTGACGAGCGGCGCGAGGTGGATTGGGTGGTCGGGGTTTATGGTGAGGGTTTGTTGGGGGAGGGTGCGCAGGCGGAGGTGGATGGTCTGGTCACAAAAGTGTTAGAGGGAGCTTGGGGAGAAGGGGAGGGGGTGGTGATGGTGACTAACCCCCTTGACTATCCGTGTGCCGACCCGGGTGATGTGCCCCTTGACGATCTCGTTTCGTGGTGTGCTGAGTACCAAGGTGCTGCCCGGGTCTATCGGCGCAAGCAGCGCATAGCAGTCTTGGAGGCCATGTTTGAGGTTGGTGAGGGTTTCGCGGAGTTCTTGGACGAGCCAGTCGAGTTCGCGTTTCTGTCGAGGAGGAGGGCGCGCAAAGGGCGAGTCAATTAGCTCCCAGCCTTCAGATATATCTACAGCCATTGTTTTGTAAGAAGCGCATGGAGATGATGGATGTGCTTACTTGGCATGTCTCGACGGCGGTTTTAAGGTGCTCTGGCGCAATAGGTGGCCAGATCTCGACAGACATGGTTGATGATGGTCGCGTGGGGTATTGTTGGTGATTCGTGTTGTTGAATCAGGCATCCATCGTTCAAATGGTTATTGTGTCGTGGCCAGAAGGATACTGGGATGATAAGATGCTGCCTGTTGTAGTTTGCTGGAGTTGAAGTCGACATGGACAGCGATTGGGACAATGACGGATGCTTGGCGTGGTGCATGGAGCCAAGTGGGGAGCTTTGCGGCCGTGGAAGCACGCTAAGCCGCATGCAGTAGGCGGTGAAGCGGTAAGAGGATCTGGGGCTGTAAGTGACCCCACCCTCTTGAATCTTTGTTCAGTTTCTTGATTCAGCATTTGTCCCGGCGCAACACCCGTTTGGCCATCTTGTTTACAACTGAATCAAACGCCCAGCTGTACTTTACCAGCTCATCACCCAGGAGACTACATTATACGACTTGCGCAAAACCTTCAGCAATCCAAGCATAAAAAGACAGCCGGCGCACCAACCTAGGCAGCTCTCCATTCTCAATTCCAGATTCCCAACTCGACACTCTCGAATCGCGTCGCCCAAAGTGGAAGTCTCCTCAGCCCAGCCAGCCACAATGGAGGCATCAACAACACCCAAACCGCTGCCTAACCGGCCAGACCAAAAGATGCCACCTCTCCCCAAAGGTACGCGTGTCCTCCCCCCTTCGTCGCATTCGCTTTCCCAAGTACCCATTCCCATTCATCCACTACGGCTTCTCAATGGCTCTTGACCAAAGTACTAACCCGCTATCTTCTCATCCTCAGGCTCCCGCATCCAAAAACGCCCTCTCCCCGCCCCCCTCTCCCACCGCCTCTCCTCCTCCAACACCCCCCGCTCCTCGACACTTTCTACAATATCAACCGACATCGACGGCTTCCGCCCTCCACCGCGCGCTCCTCACACGCTCATCATAAAAGTCACATCCTCGGCGCCCTTCATGTCGCTCGTCAAGCGCGTGCGCAAAGGTCTCGAATCCCGCTCGTCTCTGTCACGACAACAGTCTACAAAAGGATTGCCTTTGACGGCGAGGATAGCTGCCCTCGACACAAGTTCAGGAGGCAACAAAGAAGGAGGTGGGACTGGTCTGGGGCCGGTGGAGGATGCGCTGGATGATGTGGTTCTCGTCGCTACGGGGAGGGCGATTCAAAACGCTGTGGAGGTCGGGTGTTTCTTTACGAGGGAACGGGATCTGATGGTGTTGCTGAGGACGAGGACGGTGAGGGGGGTGGATGATGTTGTTAGGGCAGAAGAAGAAGACGGTGGGGAGGACGGGAGTGAGGAGGAGGAGGGGAGCGGGGCGAGGGTGAGGGCGGTTAGTTGTGTCGAGGTGGGTGTTCGGTGGAGGGCGACGTGATGATGAAAGGTTCGAAGAGAGGGGATACGGCAGAGGAGAAGCTGATGGGGAAGAACCAGGAGAGGCGGTGACATGGTCAAGAGGTGGTATGTCCAAGAAAGAAACATCTATGGAGTTCAGGTTTGAGTTCTACAAGGATATCCAACACATTTGGGATATGGAGTCATTGGTTTGCAGCATTGAGTTTAGGGTAGTCCCAAGGCGTGGGCTTTGGTTCAGGAAGAGAGATAGTAGAGGGATCGCCGCGCAGCTTTGTTACAGCCTGGGATGCTATGGTCCCAGCAATGATACCACGGAGTATTCAGTGAAGCTATCGTCGTTTTACCCATCAGCCATTCACTGTTTGCTACAAGGCGTTTTGCCCCAAGATTTCCGTCCTCTTGGCGTTTGCTTGCTGCATTCAACAACGGCATAATCCGTTCACCACGCTTTCGGTCTTAGCGAGGGAGATATAGTATACCGCTTACACCTTGAACCGGTAGGGATTTTACATTTCGCATAGCTAGCCGAATTGGATCGCTTCTCACGACAAATCGAAGCCGACCGTTGGTTTCATGTTCGGCTCTTTCCGGCCTCTGTTTCAGGCCGCCTTGGGTCGCCTTGACTTTTTACCGCCATGGCGGTTTCGCAGTTTCGGGCGTCTGCTCATAGGACCATGGAAGAAGACCAAGCTGAGAACCGGGGTTGGCTATGGTTACGTATAGCAGGGCTTCGGGATCGTGGCGTGTTTCGACTTTCCAGAAGCCTGTCGATATGATGCTGTCTCCCTTTGCCACGACGCGACAATGTTTTCGTGGTGGTGGCTTTTCTACGGTGATGCACCTTACCGTGCATCGGTTCGTATCACGGAATGCTGCATTGAGAAGAGGTGAAGGGTTCGACCTTCGTCGGGTAAAGGCGTGAGCGGTGTTACTAGAAACCCACGATGACAGGCCCCGGCTCGTTGCTTGTGTCACAAAACAGGACATGAAGGAAAAAGGAGATGTTTCCATGGTGGACTTTGTGACCATGATGGTGCGACCAGCTGCGACCACGTTTCTGAGGCTGCAGGCTTCCTTTCCAGGCTCCATCCAATTGCCTCATGGTCGCTAGCACGTCAACATGAAGCAAATGGAGGCGACCGTACCCGATCAACTGATTCTCATTTCCCGGCCATGACTCCTTTTTGCTTACACCCGCCGCTCACCGCAAAATCGCAAATATCTCCCCACGATCTAAAGTGTCTTAATCGGACGAGGCTGACTGTGATCAACACCTCGGATGCCCAAACCAAGCGGCATCGAACCAAGCTTTTCGTCAACAAGGGTCTGAACCAATCTCGCGGGGTGGATTTTCTGATGTGTCGGGGATCCGTTGAGGGATTGTGGTGGATGAGCCGATGAGTTCCGGGGAGAAAGCAAGGATTCCCAAACGGTCGCAGATTTTCGGCCATGAGTGACGATAAGCAGGAGATCTTGACAAAACGAGCGACAAAGAGGATCCAAGAGGCTCTTCACCGTCCAAACTCAATTTGAGAGGTTGAATTGAGAAACCCGGAAACAGTTTAGCGCCAGGTACCATCTCTTTCCCGACTTTTCTCCCCGCACGGTCCATCTCGCCCTTTCTACCAATGAAACTTCGCGGACGGGCAACACGGCAACGAGGCAACTGCCCAACTGGGACGCAAGCGAAGCGATTCCCACGCCGCATCACGCCGCCAGTCCAAGAAATCCACGCAACAAATCACAGACGGGAACTCCCTGCCGCCGCCCCAAATTGCGCAAATTACACTTTTGGTGCTAGCGGTGTCTGAGGTGGAAAAAATCCCCCCAAACCACTCACGCCACCGACGTCGTCACCAGTGGATTGCGATGGATTGCGTTGGAGATGTGGTTCTGTCGGTGCCGATAATAATTTGCTAGGCCTGGTGTTGTAAGGTGGGATCAGAAACATTCGAGGCTCTTCGTCGCCAAAAAGATGGCAAGTTGAAGCCTGGAATCTAAAACTCTCACGATGTCAACAATGCGGAGGAACAATGCCCATTGCACGGCCACATTGGCGCATTCCTCCTTTCGCGTAAACACAAAGCGCAAATAGTTGCATTCGGGTCCCCTCTTTCACTGTCGACGCCATTGTCGTTTCAATAAACCTCCCATTCAGCCCGGGATGTAGGCCCGAAACCAAGTGCCCGAAACGCCCTCGCCCACGGACCATGTTCGTCTCAGAAGAGTCAGAAACTGAAAATTCTGGGGAAGCAAGAGTCTCAACAGAGGCTAAAGAAAAGCGCAATTTCCTGCAAGCTTTTCCTTGGAAATGAGGTGCCTGATACCTGCCGCGCGAGGTGTCTTTTGCAACGTCTTGGCTGGTGAGGGTGCCTGTCTTGGTGGTACCGAGTACGTACTTGCAAGAACAGACGGTCTGTTGGCCACTGACCAATCAGAAACCCCAAGACAAAGCGGTTCCTGCATTGATTGTCATGAGCTTCCCTTTGTGGTTGCCAGGTACCTTTGTACCTTTGACTTTTGGCCTTGGCGTCAACAAAGGCAATTTCGCAACAATGCGCGCCATTCCCATACCGGCACCTAGTCGTCGCCTAGTTGTCCGACCCCAGACTCAGCATGGATCCAGACAATCTCTTTTCTCCTCTTGAACCCATGCTGCCCCCTCCCGTCCCTTTTCCCTCTTTCCACTTTCTTACTTTATCATCTGCTCACCCACAGGCTTCGTTGGCAAAGTCCTATTATATCCTCTTCAAGAGCAATCAAACCATCTCTCCGACCTTTGAATACTTGAAGTGTTCAGGCCAGTCATTCTTTAACATTACGAGTCACGAATACCGTAAATCGTCAATCCAGTCGCAAACAACAGACAAACACATCTCACCGATACTTTCATACACACCTTACGTTACCGTACCGACACGCGCGCGCGAAAGGGAAACGAATATCAAAAAGAGCTTTGAGAGAAAAACCAGACAAAATGCAGTTCACCACCTCCATCCTCGCGGTCCTTGCCGCCCTCCCACTCATGGCCACCGCCAGCGAGCAACCCAAGCTCTCCACCACCACCATGACCAGCTATGCCACCCTCACCAAGACGGTCACCTTGACGAAACCCCAGGTGACCACCGTCACTTCCATTAGCGGCAACAGCACCATCGTCCTCACCTCCACCAACACGCACTTCTCCGTGCCCACGCTATCGCCCGTCATCGCCATCACCACCGGTGSTGATGCCCCTGCCGCCACCGTGAGCGCGGCGCCTACCGAGTCGGCCAACGCCGCTGTCGGTGGCATGGGCGGTCTGTCGCACGCTGCTGTCGCGATGGTGGCCGGTGCGGTTGCTGCTGTGATGCTTTAAAGTGGTGGTGTCGTGGACCGTGGTTGGATCACTGAACTAGGGGAGGAGAGGAGGAGCTTCTTCAAGTCCGTCGGCGGCAATGAGGCCGACGGATGAAGCATATTGTCACACATGGACACAAGCAACAAGATCCGGTCTACACACGCTACATCACTGCCACAAACACCCGAACTCTTCGATGCGAAACATCAAACCTCAGCTCTTTTTTTTGTTTTCTGCGTGCTCCCCAGCCTTTACTGGCGCGAGCATGCAACGCCGCATCACCTCTGACTCGGCACTTGCCATGTGCTTGTCGTCGCAGTCAACCACACACAAACCACCTTTTTGGTCTTCACAAACACACCAATGTTCATACTTTCACCTCTTCACACCTTAGAGTTGGGTTCCTTCCTCTTCTAATGAACCCGCCTTACAACTCTACTGGCTACAAGCTTTGCATTTTAATACTTCAATTCGTTCATTCCAGCAAAAAAACCAAAAAAAAAAAAACCAAAAAACCAGACCACATTTCTTTTGTCGCAAGTCCCTATGTCAAACCCCCTTTTCCCCCAAACCCCTTTTTATTTTATAATTTTTTCACCGCTTGCGGTTAACGAACCCGACGAACCCATGCAACGACCAATTACTTACTTCGATACCCCCTCTTGTTTTTTTGCACTTTTACGACGCTGCCGGCGTTTCGGGCCGGTGCACTTTTACTTCACTTCACATACGGGGAAAGGGGACATACACACACGGACTTGCGCAGAAAGGTTTTTTTTTTTTTTTTTTTTTTTTTGTTTTTCTTGCTGGCTGGACTTTGGGACACTTGTGCCCATTAATCCTCTTACTTCTTCTACTGCGGCCCATGTGGCCGCATTCTCGCGCTATTGCGAGATTGATACCCAACGATTTTTATCTTGATGTTGTTTTTTTGAGTTGGGAGAAAGTTACTTACCACCTTTGGTTGACTTTTTGGGTACATGTTGATGAATATGGAATGAATATGATTTAACCAGAGAGCGGATTTTGGATACGCAGGCTGGCGGGCGGACGGAGGGAGGGAGGGAGGGAGGGAGGGAGAGGGATCTTTGAAGAAGCTTGAGGATGAATTACTTGGGAAGTAAGTGGAGGAGGTTTTATGAGAAGGAAGAGAGTAGCAACGAAGGATATCAAATCAAAAACAACTTTGTGGTGTTTTTGGTATGACCGGAGGAGTTTCACACGCGTGTTTACTGGCGAAAAAGGCTTCTGGCGTTGCTTGAGTTGATATACCCCCGAATCTGAATCTTTCCTCCTCCAAAATTCTCTCTGTTCTGTTTTTGGCATCATCTGTGTCTCGTATCTGATTTCCATCAGATGGTATTTCTCGGATGTGGTTTTGGCGAGAGTAGCAATGGTCAGATGAACGCTACTATGGGAGCGAGATGGTTGAAAATGAGATGGCACAATGAATCTCACGATCACTTGCTCAAGTTGAACTGGGTTGAGACATTTGCTTTCACTCTTGCGCAAATTTGCCTTAGTACCGCTACTATCGCCATGTAATCTCCCGACACTCCGGTCATTCAATTCCCGGTGGAGCGCGCAATGTCACCGATGGATAGCATGTTGTGTGATAATGAGGCTCATAAGGAACTACGGTACTTTGTCCCTCAAGGTTGGTTCTCTTCCGCTACCGGCGGCAGATGGGACAATGAGCGGTATCATTGTCAAGCCGCTCAAAGATAGCTGAGCCTCTAACAAGATCGATCATTCATGATCGCGACAAAAGCAGCATCTCCATTGTGTGTTGGCGCTCGCTATCAAAGGACGGCAGTCAGCGGGCATCAGGTACCTATGTACTACCGGACGGCCGCGTCGGCAAGTTCCTCGAAGTGTAGTGTACATGGCAATAAGACTGACAGCGTCAATCTCACTTCCCAGAATTGCTTTTGATCTGCAATGATTTATCAGGGAAGACCCAAGCAGCAGGGAAAAAAAGGAAATCACAAAAAAGCTTATTTTCTTTTTCTGGTGGTGATCGGGCTTGCAGATCGACAGGTCCAGTCGCTCACATCGAGCGAGCGGGAGTTACCGCCGTTTTGCACTGTGAAAAAAGGAAAGTGGTACTGCAGCGAGCCCCAGGGCAGCTGCAGTGGTGATCTGGGGGAGGCGCAGTGCTTGCATGCGCTGTAGGGCAGACTGGGCAGAGTTTCCATTACCGGTATCAGTACACACTACTGAGATTTACGCTCGCCAACAAACCCTAACAGAATATGTGCATTTTGTAGGTTCAAGAATGTTAACGCATCGTATCTCACTAACAGCACCACCTACAGCATTCGACCGGCCGGAAGAACCCGCTCCGGTTCCACCCCAGTGCACTCCGTCGACTTGTCCGGGCGTGCAATCCAACATTTGACCGACACCAACCGAAATTGCATCTATATATGTAACCCATCCACAACAAGCGACCAGGCCGGCTACTGTTTCCACAACAACATTCAAAAATCTTTGCTCTCCCGACGTCGCGACTTGATGACATGACCCTATGACACTCCCGGGCGTGAAGCAGTACAATGCCGTGGGGGGCCCGGCGGGGGGCCGAAGTCGGCTTTCTACCTACAAGGAAGATTCCTGTTGAACGGTCAACAGCAATGTGGGTGGGTATTTCCACCATGGAACGAAGCTATCGTGAGTTCGCGCTCGAGCGAGCCATAGCACCGTCGCGAATGTGGGAGGGACTCAAAACAAAAACAAAACAAACATCGCAGCATTCCAAGGGAGCTCGGGGGAGGAATGAGACAAGACAAAAGCACTTAGCACTACACAGACGTTGGGCGTTGGGGCGTTGGGACGTTGGGACGTTGGGAGACACGAACAATGGACGCATGTCTCAGGCACACAGATTGCAAGTGCAACGGAAGTCATGAATTCAAAACCTTTCATTTCTCTCTCTTAAGCTCTTATCATGTGTCCAGCCATTGTCGGGCCCCCTTTTCCTATTCCTTTCCCTATTCCTTTTCCCACTCGTCTCACACCGTTGTTTCCCGTTATCAACCTTCCATTCCACCATTCCTATCCTTCCTCTCCTTCCGCTCTCCTTTCCTTTCCAGCCTATCTTCCGACCTTCACATCTTCACGTCTCCTCTCTTCTCATCACAAAACCTACTGACACCAGCACTCGCCCTCGCCCCCACCCCCGTCCTCCCCATTGACTCCGCCGTCGTTCCCGCGGTCCACGTCGCCGTCCATGTCCTACCCCTTCTTCTTTCCAGGCCACGAAATATCAGAACTCTCGCCACCCTCATGGCTCGGCTTCGGCGGCGGCCTAGGAGGCCCAATGGGCTTGGGATAGCCGCGCGAGCCGTCGTTCGGGGCGTTGGTGGTGGTATCATCGCTGTTGTTGGAGTTGACGATGCGGTCGTTGTTGTGGTGAGTGGTGGCCGGCATTGTGGCGGTTGAGTTTGGTGTTGCTTGGGCTTGGTTGGGGCTGGGTTAAGGGGTTGCTTTGGCTTTGGGGGAAGGCTGGCTCGGATTTGAGGTTGGGAGTCGTGGTTTGGGTCTGCCTGAGGGTCAGTTGGCTGGGGGTCAGTGGCTGTCAGGATAAAGGTTATGTGCTGTGCACGCTTACTGCTACTGGAAGCCGGACTAGTGGTCTGGATGACTGGATGCGGGAGAAGAATGTGGAAGTGGTAAGTTGGATGGTGAAGAGAGTTGGAAGTTGGGAGAGTGGGAAGGCGGGTTATATACTCGAGTGAGTAGCGTTGGCTGTTTGTCTTTGCGTGCTTCGAGTGAGCGTTGAGGATGTCATGATGTGGGAGGAGTTCAGAGTTGAACAATCGGCCATTTTAGCGAGCGACAGATGGGACTAGATGGGACCAGAGGTCAGTCGTTGATGTCTTCGATGTTTGTTGGTCTGCAGGTTTGCGAGCGCCAAGTGGTCTTGACCTCGATTCTTCAGGGGGTCTGCTTGACCATATGCTGTTCGGACTTCGGTCCGCATCGGTTCAGGCGAGTTTGCCTTGGGCTGTGGGTATCAGGTCGTGAGCAGCCTCGACCGAGTCAACGAGATGGCTTTCAGACCTCAGATCACCGGAGGTCATGATGGTTGCTTGCTCAAGGGTCACCATCAAGGAGCGGAGGCAAACTAAATCTGTGTTTGATGCAAGTGCGTCGTTGGTAGGAAGATAACTTCAAGGCGCGACCTCATGGTTGACGGATGCTATCATGCTTCTTCATGGCCAAGCCCTCAGCGTCGGCCAAACGCACGCCATCCTTTCTCCACCGGTCTTGGCTTCTTCGTTGCTAGCTAGGCACCTTCTAGGCCAAACGACCGCGGCTTGTGGACGACGTTTGGACGGAGAAACGCCAACAGCACTGCATTCCAAGGAGGCATGACACCGGCAATACGGGACTGGAACGGAAACAGTGAAACCCATCATGCCGAAAAGACACATCTTCAACTCAATACACTTCATTCACTGCCCTGTCTAGTGACTGAATCATCTAATCACACACCTTCTACTCACCACATCACATCACCTGCCCGCCTAACCTGTATCCAGGCACCCGACACCAAATTACTTCGAGTCCTTACCACCACTTCCCGAGCCCGAGTTGCCACCAGATGAACCGCCACTGTTTCCAGTACCAGAGCCCGAAGTGCCTTGACCACCACTGCTGGTGCCAGAACCGCTAGTGCTCGAACTGCCAGAACCACCTGATGGTCCTCCGGAGGTAGTGGTAGTGCCTTCATAAGTACCAGCCCCAGCCTTTTTCGTCTTGTACTCATCGTTGGTCTTTGGGGGAGTGAAGACGGCCATGTTCGGTTTGTGTCTTGGGGGGGGACTGTGGCAGGGTCAGTGTTAGAATCAGAGGACTTGAAACACGGTAAGGTTACGAATTGGGCAGGGTGCTTACGGACCTTTAACTGTAAGGTGTAGAGAGTGGTGAGACTGGTTGATGATGAACCGACGGTTGGGAGTTATGGTGGCCGTGAGGCGATGCGATGTACTCGAGTGAATGATGTTTGTGTAAGTATGTCGGTTACTCACGTCTTCAACTTCGTGGGTGGTACAGGTATGGTTTGTCCATACCAAGTGGCCTCGACAACTTGTATACTCCTCTGTATTCTGCCGGTCTTGAAAGTTTGATATAGCACTCGAGTGAGGTTCGTGCTTCCGAGATCCCAGGCTACGGCCATCACTCAGGTCTCATCAAGCACCAGAGATACCTTTTCCAGGCACTAGGTACACATGTCACGAAAGCATGATCAACAAAAGACAAAGTCAAGTGGCAGCTGGTCAAGAAGCTTCATACGCCTGTCATGTTTGCGACCGTTCTGATTTCCTTCTTTCCAATCCGTCCAACTGACCTTCCACAACACAGCTTCCCTCGAATTTGCACGAAAACCCCAGCCTCTTCTTCATTTTCCTCGCTTTCCGTCGTACCTTTTCTCTCGAACAATCCCGAGGCAAACATCATCGCCTCACCTTCCACGTCTTCCTCTAACAAACATAGAGGTTCGGCACCGAAAACGCCACCCCTACACTCTTGCACTGCTTCACCACTACCTCGAACTACTGAGACTCCATTCCGTGCCAGAAGATACCGCGGTAGTAGAGAGGGAAGGATTCTGGACGGTGGTTGTTGAGCTACCAGTAGTACCGGAAGTACCGCCTGTGTTGCCACCGGTACCAGAACCGGAGCCGGAGCCGGTGTTGGTGTTGGTGGTAGAGCCCGTGCCGGAACCGGAACCGGTGCCAGAGGAGGAAGAGCGGCTGTCGCCGCAGCAGGAGGAGAAGTAGCTGGACATGATGTAGCGGTTGTGAATTGTAGATACGATGGTTGGTTTAGTTGTAGAGTTGTGCTGTTCTGATAGGAAGAAGCGAATTGATGAAGTTTAAGGGGTTGTGAGCGTTGGGCTTTATACCTGACCCTCGATAAGTGTCGAGTTATTCATGCATGGATTACCGCTCAAGTTGAATCACGGCAAAGTTTAGAAGACACGTGAGGCAGAGAGCATTTGTCATGCGAGGTCTTGGTGTTTTTACCTGACGAGATATGTTGGGAGTTAGGACTGAAGGGTCCCGTCGTTTTATGCTCGGGTTGCCAACGGAGCAGACTCGAAGATTCTTAGGTAGAGGTAGTTCTTACATACGACCGAACTCGAGCAAGGCCAACGCCAACACCAACGCGGCAAAGGCAAAAGTTAAAGACGTGCATCAGAACACTCTGAAGGTCTTTTGTCACGCTGAGTTGCAATCATACCTACGACGTGATCCTAACACTCAGATATGTAGCTGCCGCCCGCAACGTTAATCCAATCAGCCTCAACCAATCAGCCTCAACGCACGACCCCATCTTCCACTCGATGGTCCTTCATGGTCTACCATGATTTGCAACCACATGAATCTACCTCTACCTACACAATCAACTCATCCCGAACCTCTACCGACTTATCTACCACTGGAACCACTAGAACTTCCACCAGCGGTACTTCAATCCTCCTCCAGCAGAACCCCCACTAGTAGTCGAGCCACCCACAGTCGTGTTCCCGCCGCTTCCCACACCGGGAGGGACTGTGACGAAGCCCTGGGAGGAGCCAGAGCTGTTACCAGAGTAGGTGCTGGAGCCGCTGCCGGAGTTGCGGGTTGTTGAGCAGCAGCTGCCGCCTACCTAGGGAAGTGCTAGTTGAGGAGGAGCTCATTTTGCGGTTAGAGGGTTGTTGGGGGAGGAAGTGGTCAAGTGAGTTCTGTTGGGCTGGATTGGACCTTGGCGAATGAGAGTAGAAGAAGATTGATGGGTTCGTTGGTTGGGGATGTTGATGGTTCAAACGAGAAGTGATGTGGTGCGCGGCTGGAAGGAAGCTTTTATGTTGACATTTCGACTGGAGTCCAAGTGCCGGGAGACATAGATCTTTCGGCCGGACGCAAGACTCGGCATGGACTGGAACACAAGTGCTTCAACCTGTCGATTGACATATGCTAATGCGTCAAAGCCACAATCTAAGGGCTTGGTTCAATGTGATCATGGCAAGCGCGGGATTGAAGGTCTTGTCCGGGTCAAGTCGAACCATGCCGCTCCTTATCGTGATCGATCTTCCTTCCAATAACCGGAGGTGCCCTTCAAAATTTGGAGTCTCCTTGATAAACGGGGCAAGCACACCCAGAGCACGAAGTCAACTCTCCAAACAAACTTGTCAACCAAGACAAAGCTACCTCTACGCATCAAATCCTCAATGGTGTATTCACTTGTGGAGTTTGCGGTGGGCTTCGTAGGTAGGTATCTTTTATCATCCCTTCGCTAAAGCAGCTAATCCCATCACCCACGCCTGTTTCCCATAGACCGTCAGCCAATACCTTCACACCACCCCTCTCACGAACGAGTCTTTTCCTAGGAACCAAACCACTACTTCTTACTAGAACCGTTACTAGAGCTACCGGTGCTTCCACTGCTGCCCCAGCTGCTACCCTGAGTCCCCTGATTAGTCGTCGATCCACCGAACGTGGTAGTAGAGGAACCTGCGCTACTACTTCCCGAAGAAGAAACGTTTCCAGAGCCAGAAGTACCCGAAGTACATGAAGCACCAGATGTTGAAGATCCGCTTGATGACCAGCAGCCGCCGCCAACTGCACCGTGTTTGCCGTAGGAGCTCATTGTGAATGCTGGAGAAGTTCTTTCTCTTTCTCTGATGGTTGGGTTTTGAGGATCGGGAAAGTTCCGGTTCAAGAAGGTGTGCCAAAAGGGTGACATGAAGAGGGAGAGAGAGGTAAGGTTGCCAGGCTCTTTGTGTGGTAAAAGGAAGTCACGGGCCTGAGTTATAAGCGGACAGGTATGTCGCCTTGAACGAATGTATCCATTTCAACTGTTAACCAACAGAGAACAATGCGTCAGTTCCACGGGCTATAAGCTGCCCCTCCAGTCCTAGCCCTTACGATGTTGGCAGGCTTTGGATCAATGATTTCGATGGTTTGGTTCAAATCACAACAGGTCCACAGGCCAAACTATAGGTTCTCAAACAATCTGCATGGCCCTTGACCGAGAGATTTCTCTCGACGGTTCGTTGCACGAGCAACTTCTTCACGGGCTTAAGCGTCTGCTACGAGAGGGCCAGCATGTGCATTCAGTGGAAACTGCTTGACGTGGAAAACACTGACATATCCCAGACATGATCCGATACCTACTTTGACGTTATGCACCATAACAACCAACTGTTATATTTACGAGGCATACGTGGCTGACTTCAAACTTCTTGTCATTCCTTCCATGTCATGTTGTGACTGCTCGAGTACCAGCAGACGGCAATTTTATCTGCGAAAGTTCCCTACTTCTGGTTTCAGACGCACCGGCGATACCAGAGACTTGGGGTTGACAACGACACCGAAGCGCCTTGACCAAACTGCAAACGGTAGACCCCAAATGCCAGTTTTCCCGTTTAGAACATCAGTCCAATGTTCTGTTGTAGGATGTGTTAAGTCCAATTCTCAGTGATTCTAGAACCACGAAGCCCTGAGCAATGGAAACTCTGGATGATGCATTACACAGCCCTTTGATCCGGTACGTGACACAGACACAACAGAGCGATGCTTGCATCATACCAGTGCTGTACACAAGCCAAGTCAAGTCAAGTCGGGGGTCTAATTTGACTTTTTCGTAAAAAAACAAGCATGTGCGTGACTTGTTTTGATCCCCGATTTGACTTGCCTTGTTAACTTGCTTGCGTCAATAAATTTACCAGACCAACATGCACCCCCCTCCAGATACCTAAGGTACAGTCGGGGTCATTTTAGTACATACCTTATATGTCCGTGCCTTGCAGAAACAACAAATCAAGTTAGCTTCTGGACTTGAACAGGCTTTCGGGCGACTTGACTTGCCTCCCAACGAGCTGACTTGGTTTGACTTGTATAGGACTTGGCTTGTGTGCAGCACTGCATCATGCAACCACTCTCGAACATGGCAATTAGCCGTTCAAGGACTGAAAATTCCGCAATGCAGAGACTGAGTGCATATCGCACATTCCACGTTCTTTATCACACTCTCCCCCAGCTATGACGCTGTGGCTTTGTTTGAACGGTACCTGAACAGGGGTAAGCAACCAGACTTGGTTCAGCCGCTTCAGCTGATAGACAATCACGAACCAGATTTGGCATATCGAACTTCCATCACGGAATCCTTCTGGAAGAGAAACGGCGGGCACATGCGAGTCATCAACGGCGATAAGACATTCCGACGCGGTCGGCACTTTTAACGCGCATTGAGATGACTGCAAGGGCCGCCGGACGTGTAACTCGTGTTGAATATTGACTGCATGCATTAATATTCTTGCATTGCATAATCGATCCAAACACGTTTCCTCTTCCATATATCTAGGGTGGACTTGTTTCTCCATTCCTTTATTTCTTTTCTTCTTTTTCAGCGAATTCAAGCATTCCAAACCTCACTCATCTGCTCTCGTGTTAACGTGCACTCAGTCGAATTCGACAACTCGAGCGGCATCTCGAACATGTTGAGGAGAAGCTTAAATGTAGAAACCGACGTGAAGATTACACCGCATCACCGAGCCGAGACAAATCTGCCTTTTTGGGTCTTGTGGGATGCAATTGACCAATCCTGTTCGATAGTGGCTGGGATTGGAGCTAGTCGGCGATCCAGGCCCGCTAGTGCCTGACGACATTCAGAATCGGGCGCAGATCGACACGTCTTCATCTCCACCTATCGGTGAGCACCCAGATCTAGTGGAGATATATGGGGTTTTTCAGCTTTCTTTGCTTCAGCCTCCAAACCCCCACCGCTTCCCTTCTTGGGGTCACGTTTGCTTCTTCGTTTTGTTGGAGAACAATGAGCTGTTGAACCGATTAAAGACTCGACTTTGTCCACTTCCTTCAGTTCCTCGGAAGGTCGGACATTCAACCAAACGGCAAGATGTACCTCCCATTGTTTGTACTGCTTCTCAGTGTACTCTGTCAAGAGACACTGGCAAGGACTCCCACAAATCCTTTGCTGTGGTTTAGGGTGAGTTATTACCTACACCTTCTCACGAACGAACAAGAACGACGGACCTAAAACTGACACAAACCAGGAACCATGTTCCTCATTCGACATGCCGTACCACTTCGGCATGCGCGGCCGTAACGGCATCTACTGGGGCTGGAATCCCGACGTCGAGCGCGGAGATAACATCACCATGATCAATCGGGCCACCGGCTACCAGGCCACCACGGTCTCCTACTTCTCGCAAATCAACTCTCCCTCCGGCTACGATGGGCACCAACTGCTTGAGCACCTCGACGAGATCAAGGGCACCGGCGCCGCTCTCATCGCCGCCGTCATGCCCAACGGCCTCTCCTTCAACGAAGTCACCCCCGCCATCGCCGCCGACATCGCGAACGTCGTACGCCAATTCACCGACCAAGGCATCGAAGTCTGGCTGCGCTTCGCCCACGAGATGAACTGGTACGTTAAACCGGGTACGTACCGCGGCAACTCGACGCAGTTCATCAAAGCGTGGCAAACGGTGCACGCAGCGGTGAAGGACATCGAAGGCTGCTTGATGTTTTGGAACCCGAACAACGCCAATACGATAGCTCTGTACGAGGAGTGGTGGCCCGGGCCGGAGTACGTCGACATAGTTGGTATGGACATCTATGCGAGCAAGACGACGGCCAATTTCCGGAACATCTATGGCGGGTTCTATGAGGCGTATGCGAAGAAGTACCAGAAGCACTTTGTGATTCCGGAGACGGCGACGAAGCCGGATGACCCTGCGTTGAAGCAGAGCTGGTTGAAGGCGATGGCGAGCGATGATTTGAGTGCGTATCCGTGCTTGAAGAGTATCAGCTGGTTTGAGTTGCATAAGAGCTTTGACTACAGGGTGGTGATGGGGCAGGGAAACGTGGTGATGGAGCAGTCCATGGAAAATTTCCGATGACAATTGGGGGCGACGGTGTCTTCGCCAAGGTCAAAAGCCTGGATAGCCGGTGCCGTCGCCGGCCCACTCGTCGCCCTTCTAGCCATTGGCGCCCTAGTCTTTTGGTGGAAGCGAAGGAGAGCTAAGAAGCATGTTGAGGCCTCTGATGTTTCGACTCAGTAATATCAGTTGGCTGATTGCCTGGGTAGCATCGGACCGGAACTCGGCCGTAACGATGATTTGTATGATAAGAATTCTAGAAATGGAATGTGGGAAGTTAAGCGCAATCTCTGTTTACCTATACGTGCCCTTGTGTTGCAAAACAGAACAGTCGGTAAAGGTTTGTTTGTCTGTTTGTGCCTGCCCTAAATGGCCACGGGCAAAGGAAGAAATGAAACATGATAGCCCGCACCAAGCCCTCTACCCTCCTGGGGGGTATATAGCCCAGGTTATGGATTATGACAGGGTGGGATGCACATGCCCACACGGCCAAACCTATAAAAGATAGGACGATGTTCGCTTGCCAACGAACATCGAAGTGCATACTATATAGGCAGTCACAACCCCGTGACAGGATCGTCTTTTCCGTGGCACGCTAGTGCAGCCGGGAGTAATGCGGGAGAGCTTTTCGTAAGCTGTTACCAAGTAAACTGGAAGCTGCCGGTTCAAGTCCGGCGCGGGTCACTTTTTTTTTGTACATTTTACTTTTGGGTTCGATTATACTCGTTGGGCTGACTCTCCAGCTGCCCCTAATCCCGACGACAAAGATGGTGGGCCAGCTGTTTGTCGAGTTAAAGGGAGGCTCTTGACACATCCCTTCCTTTCATCTCAAACTGGACGTACCTGTTGAAGATCGATCCTCACATGGATTCTTACTCGCGTTTCCTCCTTACTTGTATATATATCGAGGGTTTCCCCCTCTCCCTTTTGCTCTCTTTCTTCTTCAATCAACAAGTTCACCACCACATTCGTTCCTCATGTCTACGTTCACTCCGCTCACTTCGACAGTACCTACCTAGTTTCACGCGCGCCTTTTTGTTGACAGAAGAGAACAGCGGTGGAGTAATTGTCCTGAATCTACCAGGTGAGCGGACATTACTTGCCTACGCACAAAAAGGAATCGGAGCTTCAAACTTCTGCTCCCGATAACTTCAACACTACTGGCGGCTGAGGTCTAGGGAAACTTACAATTTTGCGGCTTGACCGATCACCCCTGATAGTCTTCTCTGCATTTCTTGCGCCGTCCGACCATCACGATCCCTTGATCACTCATCGACAAGGCCTTCTCAGCTCTCCAGGCATCATCATCTCTTTTTGTGACCCGTATCCCATTTTCTGTCCTCATGAACAGCTTTTCCACGATGAACTTTCCCACTATGCCTTCATCACCTTCCGTGGCCCAGCATTATCAACGACCATATGGCTAGGAGCACACTACCCTCCCGGATAACCTCCAGCTGGGTTTCCCTCACAGTATTTTGGACTGTCATCAACCTAGCAGCATCGCAGACAACCACTCTCGCGCCAAATTTCCAGGCTTTTTACCTCTACCTACATCCTCTTCGCGATATCCACTAGAGGTACTCGACGTGTGCTGCTGCTTCCCCTGCCCCCATTGCTGGTATCGCAGCAAATACCACGAGCACAGGTACCTCCAGCAACGGTACAGATGGAAGTAAACCAAGTCCAGCGTCTGGAGTTGGCGGTGCCGTGGCCTCCTCAACGGAAACCGGCGTCCCTACAGACTTTTCATCGTCATCAAAGGCTTGGATTGCCGGTGTAGCCGTCGGCCCGGTTGTTGCACTAGTAGCCGGGGCCTTGGGCTTCGGGTTCAGTATCAGGAGAAAACACGGAGTTGAGGCAGCCGACAACAACAAACATGTTGATGCTGTTGACGGGAGAGAAACTGCCATGAGTGGTGCGAGAAGTGTGTAAAGAAGCATTCAAAGTCAAGCGATTTGCCGTCCGATCGAGGCTCCATGTTAATACCATTATCCATCTCCGTCTCCATTTCAACAGCAGCGGCTTTCGTGTCTTTTTCCGGTTTACGCCCCACCACTACCACAACCACCTATGTCGGCAGGCGTGACACCATACAGGTTGACATCGGCTTACGCAGATGGGGCGGATGTACCGGAATCGGTTCATGAAATGCCGGGGAAGAAGTTCGACCGGTGATGGCGGACTCGGCGGGGGGCTGATCTTACAGATTGTTCAACTGGCCACACCTTGGTTCTTGGATTCAGGGAAGCGGCGTAATGGTGTGCGCGTTGTCAGAGGCAAACATCGAACGAGGATGGCAATGATACTGAGAGGTCCATGTTTCACATATTCCGCGGCTTTGATGTACAAGGCAACCAAAGACGGGTTCAAGCATTGTCGAGGCGAATCGAACCGCTCATATATTACGCGTTTGGTGGGACTGTGTAGCAACGATCATGTTCGAGCTTTTTGTTGTCTGTTTACATCTTGTAACTTGATGTGACGAACCGTTACAAGCACAGGAGTATATCGCTGGGAACAAAGAGTAGCAACGGTAGTAGTAGCCAAAAGGTACTGGTCGATTGTATCAGTTGGTTGCTTGCTGAAGAGCCAGTATATAAAGAGGCCTGGGAAGGCCGTCTT
>RAOB01000229.1:0-45961 GCA_009804825.1 Neurospora sp. FGSC 26638
GTCTTTCTGAGTTGTCATGGCTAGAAACGAGTCAAAACGGTAGTGTTTTGGTAGAGTTATGGTTGATGAAAGAAAGAAGGTTGCATGCAAATGGCGCTTTAGGATTGACCGGATGTGGGGCGTGACCGGTTGTGGGGTCACGACTTCTAGCAGGCTTCGGCGATTCATTCCATCTGCGAATCGCGACCGTCATCCCGACTACATGATCTTGCATCCCTCCACTCAACTTCGAACGCTTATGATTACCGTCTCCTCTCTATCTTATTTACACGGACTCGTCAACACGCTGGCTTGATCCCAGGGTAGCAGCACTGTACTCAAAAGCGTCTCATATTTATAAACCATACCCCAGTAACTATGAATTCTTGAGAGAAAGCTTAGATGTGTAAGCAACCAAGCGTCCCCAAACATTCGAGTGGTAGCTCTGATGCCGAAAGTTTACGACAGAAGAGCTGCACAAAGGGTTAGTAGGACGCCTATGGTGGTTTGATCAATGGAAGACATAACTTCTTGACGGGGACTCACCGCCGTAGTAGCTTGGATCACGTTCACACGTCTCTCTGAAAAGATCGAGCTCTCTGGTGAGCTTCCAAATCTTGATACGCCCTTCCGATGCCGGCGCGAGCATTTTCTCGATGGTATCAAGAAACTGGTTGGTGTAGGCTGAGGCGTCCTTGTGTTTTCTTAGCATCTCAATCCACTGCTGAACCTTGGGCTTGATGATGGGCTTTCCATTCTCAATCGTAAAGAATGTATCCGATTCAAACCCCCATGTAGCGTCCTCTTCCATACGATATTCGGGAAACTCATCGGATACTGCGTCATAGCCCTTGAGGTACCAAGTCACGAACTCAAGGTACATGCATCCCAGCGAAAACACATCGGATGCTCGAGATATGCGACCGTCAGTGAGATCAAACTCGGGTGCTCTGTAGGTAGCTGATTTTTCGAGGGCCTTGGGGTTATTATTCGACCGTGAGTACTTGGTTTGGAGGCGACCCAGCCCAAAGTCGGATATAACGAGCGTATTATCCCCGCTGAAATAGAGGATATTCTCGGCTTTGATATCTCCATGGCGGCCATATAGCTCATCCTTTCCAGAGGATAGGCCCGGATAGTGTTTCAAGTGCTGCCTGCGCTCGTTGTGCACACATTGCAGTGCACGAGCAATCTCATAGATCTCTCGAGCCATCCAGGGCGTGCGGGTCAAGCGATCATGCTTGTCTTTGAGTTTGTTCCGTTCCCAGTAGTCCCAAAGAGTTCCCTCGGCCCAAGGAAAGACCAGGTAAAACGTTTTCCTGCCTTCCTCTTCCACAGAGAAGGTTGTCAGAAGTTTGATGAGATGCACACCTTCATCCGCTTTGACGCTGGTCAGAGAGGCTAGTTCCTTGTCGAAAGCATCTTCGTCAGAGGCATACAATTTTTTGACTGCAAAGGACGGCGTGTTTTTGCCATCATCGCTCTGAAAAACAGGTCAGCAGCTGCGGGAAACACAGAGACTTGCCTTGAAGCAGGATGATAGACTGCACCCTCAAGACTTACTCCAAGGCGACCAAAATTATAATGACTTGGGTCGATTATAACCCT
The DNA here is from genome assembly GCA_009804825.1 of Neurospora sp. FGSC 26638. Lineage (NCBI taxonomy): Eukaryota > Fungi > Ascomycota > Sordariomycetes > Sordariales > Sordariaceae > Neurospora > Neurospora sp. FGSC 26638. The sequence goes on from RAOB01000229.1 coordinate 1,588, forward strand.
AGTAATCTCTCCAAAACCGCCACTAGGATTGTCGTTGGTAGTTGTGTCTCCTTTGTTCTTGGTGTCATCTGCTTTGCCAGCTGTGGCAGTCCTTCCGGAGACTAGGCGGCTGTTTGACAAAGAGGCGGATGGAATGATCGTATATGGGAGAGCATCGTTCGGCCCTAGGCAATAGTGGACATGAATCTTCCAGCCGTTCCTTGGGAGCTTGAAGTAAACGGCGTTGAGAGCATAACTTGCTTCTTCTATGTACCTGCGCGCTTTCCGTGAAAACCTTTTCGTCTCACAACCAGGGAAGCGATGAGAATGAGCTGTGTTCTGACATGCAATCTTGCCGTCAGGGGTAATCGAAATCAAGGGTAAGCATCGGTCCGACAGCCTGAGGTTGTCCTTGCCGCTTTCATCCTTCCAGAACTGGGGCAAGAACTCCTCTAGCTCTGCATAAATAAACACGAGGAAGACCTTCCAACAACGGACTTCGCAAAGAATACGAATACAAAGTCGCTGTTGATCTTTCTCTGGTAGATTCTTCCATAGTTCTTGAATGACTGCGAGGAGACGTCCGGGCGTGAATATCTCTTGTAGAGACCCCCGGGGGATGAAGGAGCTCTTTCCCTTTTTGACTTCCTTGGCTTCAAGTTCGTCACGAATGATGTCGAATATCTTTGGACCGCTGTCTTGGGGTACAATGCTGGTGCTCGGTCGTTCGAAAGGATGATCATCATCATAGTACTGGTTGCCACGATCGTAACATATGTCGACGCGAGGATCGGCCAACCCAACGGCTATTGACTTTGGTGCCATTGCGAAGAGACTCTCGGAGAGCGGTGGTGATATATCTGAACAGACTGGAACTCGTAGGATAGACTTCGAATCCTGAGCGGGAAATTCGGAGAGTGGTTTATCTTGGATCAACATATCGCAGTGGCTAATTGGGTGTCAAAATCTCTAAGCAGGCGACCTTCCTTGTATTTGGGGGCTTATCATACACTTACCTGATACATTTATGTCCCCTAACGTCTGTTTCCCATATCCGGTGTCATACCTTCCAGGTCAGTGGTTGTTGCCGTCATGTGTCTTGCGCTGTGAATAATCCGTGCGACAAGCCTGGGCCAGAACGGCAAAGAAGCGAGCACCGATTTGAACAGACGATGGGTTTGGATTTCACGCGCATAAAATTAGGCGGTATAGTAGCGTTCAAGGGATAACGAGTGAGTCGTATCTTGGGTCGTCAATCAGTCGTTGCGTCAAAACGGCGTGTCTCCTGTCATGGCCGAACATTCTAGTTCACGTGTCTGAGTCTCGAAAGCCCAATGGGAGAGGAGACTACCGCCTCTACTTGACATAAGAAGTGAGACAGTGGCTGTATGCCTTGCCGTGCTTTGCTTTCTGCTCAAGGCAGCAGGTCGCCAGCTGAATGGACGGTAACACTGCAGGCATCTTCTGCCGCTGGCAAGATATTGCAACCAGTCGCGAGAACTAGACAAACAACGTCTAACCTGTTTCAAAAGTGATCAGACTACGGCATCGCCAGTAGAATCAGCATGACTTGGAACAAATCTCGGGAAATTTGAAGCTCACAGATACCTTAGTACCGCTTTTTTTCATTCATGTCGGATTGCTACGGCACATCCTAGGGAAGGATAAATCCGACTTGAATGAGAATTAGCGGTAGCCCGAGTACCCAGATATTTCCGGCTTTTCAGCTCTAACAGCTCTTGGTTGTCACACCACTATACCTATTGGATCGAGTGGATGGTTGGAACCGCGAGTACCAATGAGTCTTGCAAGCCCACTGGCCTGCAAGACCTGAGGGGCAGCATAATGAGGAATGGGCAGGCGAGCGGGGCAGGCGCACTGTCCATTCACAGTGGGGTGCTCGCACCATCGGAATACACGGTTGAGCCCAAACAGTTTCGCAACCACCTCCCGTCATTCAAACGATATTATCATTGTCACCACTTGCCTCATTCACTTCTGTACCGTCAAAACCATATCTGCTCCTCAAATCCCCAATTATTCGACTAAATCAAGGTTATACAAGACCTCAACAGTGCCGTTATTTGACACTCTTCCACGTGCAGATGCTATTGTTGACGGAACCCAGCTTAGTCCGTTGCCGAGCCGACTATCCTCCTCATCCGCCGACCGGCCGCGGGCATACTTTGGATTTTGTCGTGGTAATTGTAAAACGTTCCCCGCTGTGAACCACGAGCCAGCAAAGAAACGTCAAATAACCATCAATCCTGATTCCGCTTGGATCCGCTATGTCCCCTGGCCCAGCGCTGGGGCCCATCACAAAGGAATTCCTGGCCATTTGCAAATCCGCACGCTTGGAGAAGCCTCAGCAAGAAGGTGAAAAAGGGGGCGTCAACGTCGTCGTTATCCTACGTCAGAGTGTTCTTAACGCTACAGACGTAACTCCAGCGGAGTTTATCCAAACGCTGAGAGATCTATTCCCGTCACCTTCCAAGTACACAACTCGCGTAAGTATCATGTATCAGCGTCAGTCTTTAGGATCAAGCTTGGAGTAAGGTATCTAATAGTATCTATCTCAGGTCAAGACCGATAGTTACTACATCACCATGTCAAAGTCTGACTGGGAACGTGTTACTGCACTCGWCGAGTGCTAACAGGTGGGTTGATCACTAGACTCTCGAAGACGAATGAGGCTAACAGCTGTTTGGTGGAGTAAGCAGCTTGTATCTTTCACAAAATGTGGTTGCGATGATGTTGCAACTTGCGGCGGACAGCATCTTGACCCTTTGCAGCCGTTTTCCTGGCCATACTCGACGTTACAGGAACTAGGGGCCCGGTTACTACCTTCAAAGGAACAGTCTTGCTGTGGCGGAGAGTTGGGGGAATCGCTGTACGTCTTCAGTTGGCGGAGGTGTAGAGCTAACAGGCATTATTTTCGGCAAGGTCTCACCTACGCCCTTCCTGGGCCCAGTGTGTCGCGGCGAAGGACAACTAAGCAGAGAAACCAAGGGGGACGGGTGATGTGTGTAACGTGAACTGTTTACCAGGGAAAGAACGGACTGAGGGGAAGTTCACGTTCTACTCAGGCAATAGATCGGGTTGGTCTGGAGTTCTTAGATCTGGGGGACCGACAACCTCCCGTTGGAGGTGAACTACATGTACACATACATGTCACATACGATATCTAGGTACGTTTGCTCTTCCCTCCCCCCCCTCTGCGAACATAAACAAATTGAATACTGAAAACATGACAAAGGAATCATCACTTTGGGCACGACCCACGACTTGGGGCGCTTGACTGAACCAGATGTTTGGCCTTGACCCATCGTGCGTTCCAACCTGCTCCTATCGACCGCCGATTCCTGAGCATGCTCGACTTAATCCCAACTGGGCGCCTAAAGTCTATGTTGGTTCTCGACGACTGCTCGTCCTAGGTCATTGGAGATACCCATTGTCACTATTCTGCCGCCGAGCATGTTCCTGAGGAAGCCATATTCTCGGGGTCAGCGCTGTCAAGTTGCGATAACAACCACAACCGCAGACACTCGAGTGTTCTCCTCGTGACGTTGCTCACATATGGTCTCTTTGTTGGTTGGACCCCTTTCCCGAGAGTGCTCGGCGGCAAACAACCCGCATTGAAGGAGGCCCGTTCTCAACAAAGGTTGAAAATTACCAACCGAGAACTGAGGTGACAATGTGTCTGTTTCGAGACAGCGGGCTGTTGGTTGGGTCTACGGCGGTTGGTTGGCATCCAACTATGGTCGTGATGAAGTCAAGTCGTTTGCATACATGCCTATCTCTAGAGGCGTATATTATTCACTATGTACGCCCTGCGAACCATTCACGGTGCCCGCTACCTGAGTGGTTATGGACATGAAGCCTCAAAATCGATCTTAGGTTCTCCGATCTCTTTCACATCCTAATTGCTCAGTGTTCTACATACATCCTGCGGTTAAGGCCAAGCAAGACCTTAGAGCACGCCGTACACACCAGTTGGCATGTCGGACGGTTTACCCGTGGGAGCTACTTCCCGGGTACTCTCAACATTCAAGGACCGAGCATGCTTTAAGAAAACCAAAGGCGGTGTCATCATGAAGATACACTCCCGTTATGTCAGCGCATATGAGTTGAAGGAGGCCCTGCATGCGCTCTTTCCGCATGCTGAATATAAAATTCGGGTAAGTTTGTAACGGAGCTCATTCTGTCCTGTAGTCGGTCTAACGGTATTATCAGCTCAAAAGGGACCGGTATTCAGTTGAATTTCCGGGATCTGGCATCGAGGATATCAAGCAAGTATTATTCGGCCCCTGATCGTTCAGTGAGCAATCCCGACGTACCCCCGAGCGCTTCCACTCCTGCTCCTCTGTTGAGCACACTTGCTGCCCCGATGGGCGCTCCATCGAAGGCCCTTGGTCCACTTCGAAGTTCATAAGGCCAGAACAAGAAGGGAATTCTACCCGCATCATCGACGTTTTATTCGATATGCCTAAATTTGCTAAAACTGTAGCAAGGAAAATCAAGAGACTCACAAGTGGGTATGGTGATAACGCGAGGACAATTAGCCATGTACAAGGAGGGGTAGAAAGCTGTGATCAGACAGATATTTCAGAAAACGGCTAAGAATTCTTGCTGCTGGTACCATGCGGCCGGACTTCTTTTAGAAGGTCGCAAAAACCAAATTTTAGGCCGTACGCAGGAGCGTCTCCTTACCCTGTTCCATCAATGTCTCTCTTACAGCCTTGAGTACAACATTATGAACGCTTCTCGGCGCGGCCACGAACCCAAAGTTTGCACTCAGCTTCCTCCCCTTTCTCAGATCAATCTCCTTTCCATCAACATCCGTGATCATGCCACCAACTTCCTCAAAGAGAAGCATAGCTCCGGCATGATCCCAGATCTTCGCATATCTATCGCGTCTCTTGTAGACCCAGACAGTCATGTTCGCCAACCCCAGGGCCAGGGCCACCCACCTCGGCACCCACCCAAGCAGGTCAGAACCTGGGAACTCGACACCGAGCCTCTCCGTGGCCGCCTTATGTGCATCGCCCACGCCCGAACCCAGCAGATTCCAGCATGATACCGACCTCAGCCCGGAAACAGTAACGCCATCCGCATGTCTTTTCAGCGACTCTGAAGCGCACATGGTTAAACCAGAACCCTGTCCGACGAACAAGGGCCTCACGTACGCGCCAAAACCTCGAACCGCATACACGATACACCCTTCCTCGCCATCTTCATCATCATCAGCCTTGAACACGCTCGCATTGCCCAGCGGTGCCGTCGCCTTCCTGCTCAGCAACGGACACGCCACCACGCTGAGAATCTGCTTCCCACCCTCGAGCAGCGCAACATTGATAGCGTACTGCTCACCACGCACAAACGTCGCGGTGCCGTCAATCGGATCAAAGACCCACGTCCGTCCCGAATCGGCACTCAGTCCGTCCTTCCCACCATTGCCGCACCAGTCGACGAGCTCGCACACTTGCTCCTTGCTCTCGGGCGCACCCCGCTTCACCACCTCGGCAATCGCAACCCGCGACTCATTGTTGTCGTTGCTGGACGAGGAAACCTCGTCAATGCACTCGTGAATGACGTCGTACACGCGCTGCAGCAGGTCGGGGTTGGTGCGCAGGGCGGCGGCGGACTCCTCGCCTACGAAGCTGTCGGTGGGAAAGGAGGAGGAGAGGACCTTGGTAAGGTAGGCCTGGATAGCAAAGTCGGCTACGGTGACGGGAGAGAGATCCTCGGCTTTCTCGATGGTGCCTTTGTTGGCGGATGCTAGGACATGTTTGGAGATGCGGGCGGCAAGCTGGATAGCTGGGATGGCGATGGAGATTTCTGTTGCGCATGGGGTATCCATTTTGTCTTGTATGTGCTTTTTGTTTATACAGGTTGATGTTTCTTGGAGGCGACAAAGGCATAGATGGTGCAACTCAGGAGACGACGGGAGTTGTGTTTGGTATGAGTGAGGTTGAAATTGGGTTGAGAGCTTCACGCATTGACCGCGGCCCCACTCTTAATTGTGCTCTTTCCCGTTCCTGGAACTGGCTCTGGGATGGAAACAACACCTGACCGAAACAAGATCGTGCCTGCCACTGGAAATCACAACTCGATCGAACAATGGAAGGCGCACCAACCTCTCATACCATGGGTTCCAGTTTCTCTCATTCTCTCCGGATTACGCCATTTTTGTCTACGGCTAGTGACCTCCTTACACAAAGCAGCAAGGAAAGTACAGGGAATGTATGTGCAAAAAAGACTCAAGAAACATCACATCCTTTCTTTAAACGATTCAAACCCTAATCCTCATGATTGTATGTCAAAGTTGACGGTTATAGCATTAAAACGATATTTTAGAATATCAAAGGAAACCCGTGAGTGATATAGGTACAAGCAATAAACTATTAAAGGACAACGAGTGAAAATGGATCAACTTTTTCTTAGTTTCCAAAGGTCCAATGAGCAACTGTCCTCCGCCAACTACCAACACCGTGGTAAATAGACAGATAGGGGCAATGCAGATTCCATCACGGGCAAACAAGAGTGAGGGTAGTGTGTGTGTATGGGGAGGGTGACATGTATTAGGTATTGACAGCGTATGTCTTCTTTTAATATCCTCGCTAGCAGGACGCGGTCCTTCATCAGTCCGCCTAGCAAAGGACATTGTCATGGCCATCTAGGACGTGACGTCGTAAACCATAACAGTCGTGAAAGCCCGTCAGCCGGCCCTTCTCAACCGGCCCTTCCTTCTCTGCGTCATTTAAACCCTGAGGTCTGCAAGACCGTGTGTACCTGAAGATCAAGAATGGCGCAGCAGATTGGGCCGTGAGAAAGCACGCTGAGGCTGACCAGGCCGTTGGCGTAAATGGTTGCCCATATAGCTGTAAAAAAAAAACTCTTGTATCCCAAAATCTTTCGTCTCTTCCGTGTCTTCTCTTTTTTTGTGGTATCCGATCGTCGTCATCATTTCGGGTATACGCAGGTTCAAAACCGAGGAATTGTCGCCCGAATCCTCTGAACCAAAGCCAACGCGAGGCGTCAAAAGCCAAAACCATAGCCTTTTGAGCAGTTGGAAAGTCCACCATATGCTATCCGAGACCCGCGCAAACAGGCGCCTGCAAAGAAAATCAAAATCTTAAAAAGCCCATCCAATACACTAGATGGTGGCCAGATGCAGAGATATTACAAGTCGCTTAAAGATTGGTGATAAAAGGGAGGTGGAGCGCCCATGTCGTCGGAGAGCCAGATCGGTAATGCCGCGCTTTCCCCAGAAAAGCATTTGAAACACCGATCAAGAAGCTGTTGTCCGTCATCTCAGCTTGAAATCAAAAGATCCATAGTTGAGATCGCTTCGAATACCCTGGGATCAACACCTTCCAAAAGAAAGCATGTGACGCAGAGGAGAACCAGGATACAGCCGCCGTAGACGCATTTGAAATTGATGTTGAGGCTTGGACCTTTGGGATTCGGGGCCCTGGAGATGTTGGATTATGCCGATGCAGATAGGGAGAGATAGACCAAGGAGCTCGAGGATGCCAATGTCGCAACACAACAGCCACACCAAGATCCAACGATTGATGAGTTGTTGCTAAAACGAGAAGATAGGCAGAGCTTTAGTGGCACACATTGAGAGCCTCGTTTCTTCAGACCGACATCCAACCGCCGCTGCACGGTAGGACAATGCATGGGCCCAAGGGTAGAAAAGTGGCAGCTCCGCAAAACGGGCCACAAATCAGACATCACGTCGAACACCTCAAGTGTTCTTCCGTGAGAATTGCCAAGGCGGCGGCGAGCTGGTTTCTAGATTCCAATCCTACTGGAATCTCGAGGAGGTAGACGTCGCCGCTCCGCGCGTGCCATTGTCGGACGAATCTGTTGTTTATTTGTCAGTAACAGTTATCTCGGAAAGATCAAGACTGAGAGGTTGTAGACATACCACTTCCACGCTGCATGTGACCATTGGTGCGTCCCCGTCCAGCAAAGCCAATGCTCTCGCCCCAGTCACCGCTGCTCGGTCCGTGAGGCTGACGCTCCGGAACGCTGCGAGTGCTGTTTCCATTCAAAGGAGAGCGTTGGCTGCCAATTGCGCCAGGAGTCTCCCTGGGCCTGAGGCGGTTGGCGTTGAAGGGCTCGCTCAGTGACAGAGAACCAAGCTCCGAGACCAGTAGCGAAGTGTCCTTGTTGGAAGCTGCTCCAGGTGTGGTTGGCGTGGTCATTACGCTGTTAGGCCCACCGAGGCTGGCGCTATATTCACCATACTGAGCAATGCTGGAGCCGTGAAGGCTACTCTGCGGGAAGCCAGAAGCTGAGAGCGAAGGGCTGGGTGTGTATGATCGCAGGTCCGCGAAAGACTTGACACCGCGCAACGCGTTGATGCCGCCATCGGGACTGTCAGGAAGCTCCAGAGTCGGGCCGTGTCTGCCCTGTCTACCCAAGGTGGCGTACTGACCCGGAGCATTGGCACGGGACTCGGCGAAGTCAATGGTGGCGGCACGGCTAAGACCGCGACGGTGAGCATCAGCCGACACACCAGGAGAGATGTGCATAGGAGGCGCCATGCTTGCCAAGGTGGCAGTGGCCGTGTCCTTGATAACGTGCAACTGGCGGGTAGGACCCTCGCCAACGGAACGATGCTCAAGACCCATGTTGTGGGCCAAAATGTGAACGGTACGACGCTGCTGGGGGGTAATGCTGGCAGGGAAGATGATGATCTCGCGGTTGGGGTCATTCCGGAAGAGAGTCAACTCGGTATAAAACTTAAGAGTTTCGGGGTTGTTGAGGTCAACATCTCCTGTGACATCATCCTGGTTAGAGTTTGGCGGCAAAAGATCGCGGCGAGACGACGACTTACGCAACGGCGAGTTGCGAGACCTGCTAGTGTGAGCGGCATTCAGTGAGTGCATGGAAGACTGGGAGTGCAGGGCAATGGGCTGGTGTTGCTCCTCCAGCTGGCCGCGCTTCTCCCTCTTCTCGCGCTCGATACGCTCTCTCTCGTGCTCAGGGAGCATCTTCTTGTACTCCACCCTCAACTTTCTGCCTTGAACCTCGTAACCATTGAGCTGCTCGATGACGGTCTGGGTATCCAGGGGGCTTTGGAAGTTGGCGAAGGCGAGACCACGGAAAATGCCGTTATCGAAGTGGTAATTGAAAGCATAAGGCTGGGGAAGGCCAAGGTCGGTCATGATCTGGGTAAGCATCTCTTTCCTCACGTTGAAGGGGATGTTCTTGATGACAATGGCGGTAGGGATGAGATCGCTGCCGAGGGTCTTGGGATCATGGCGAGGGTCGTACATGCTGCCGGGATAGCCATGGCGGTCGCCTGCGAAGTTGCCGTCGCCGTTCAGACCAAAAGCGGAAGAGTACTGTGTCGAAGGGGTGTTGAGAGCATGGCTTCCAAGGCCGTTTTGTTCGGACATCCATTCCTAAAAGCAAGTAACAAAACCACGGTCAGCAACATGCATCGTACATACATGGCAGGTAGCGAATAGGGGAGCGGATAGGAGAAAGGGGCAGGGATAAAGGGGGTTGGGTGGTGATGGTGCTAGATGTGCTGTAGACTAAAGATGAAACGAACCGTGGGGAGAGCCCGACGACCGCCATTGCGCACCCTATTGTCGCCCAAAGCGCCATTCACAGTGTTTGCGCCGGCGTTATAAGCCCAAGCCTGGTTGTTTCCAATGAAGCTGTCGGTCGCGAAAGCAGCAGCGGGTTGTAGCCTGTTGTGTCGGAAGGCGGCGTTATCGTAGGAAGCGAAGCGATCGTCGGCGGCGGCGAAGAGGGCAGCAGAGGGCTGGCCGATGGCCTCCATCTGTCGCTGCGTCATGCGACTGACGCCCGTGAGGCCGACGGCGGTGTTGTAACCCGGCCTCGAAGAGCCGGGGGAGCGGTTCGCGTTGTTCATGGGGTAGGCGGAGGGAAAGTAGCCCGAGATGTCTGGTTGTGGATTCATCTTTTTCGTTCTCCTTTTTTTTTTTCTTTGGTGATCCTCCAAGCAAAGTTGTTGTGGGGGGAGGCGGCCGAGACAGCTGGTGCGGGAGAGAGACCAGCAGACCAGCAAAAGCAAGCCCGGGCTTTAGAAAAACTCGTAAAGTTGTTGTTGACCCGACTGACTCCGGGGAGGGTGGTCGAGAAAAGAGGGCCGAAGGGGGTGGTGGTGGCTTCGGACGAAAAGACACGGACACGGACTGGACCGAGACTGGACGAAGCTGGGTTTCAGGCCAGGCGGTTGGGGGTTGGGGTTAGGTTGATGTTGATGGGACCAGGAAGCGCCGCGTTCTGCGCTGGGCGTGCAGGTGTCAGGGAGACAGACGGGGAGGCACCGGAGGTTATAAGGATACAGGACAGACTGGCGAGCAGCTGAAGCCAGGTTTTTGTGCTGATGCAATGCCAGGCCAGGCGGATGCGGATGGGCGGAACTCTTATTGCAGATTTCTCGTAGAGTGGAGAGGGGCGTGATTTTCCAATGACGCGGAAGAGGGCCGCTGCAGCTTCCCAGCAAGTGTGGAAGTGGGAGTGGACGAGTGGACGACGCCGGCAGACCAGGCGAGAGGGAAATGGTTATGAAGGATGAAAAGCCCCGAAAAAGAGCGAACGTGAAAAAAAATAAAAATAAATAAATAAATAAAAAACTGGAATCCGGGGAATCCACAACTGTGCACGGCGGAACAATGCACGAGCTCGACTCGGGCAACTGACGGATCCAAACAAAAAACGGCAGCAACTCAGGCAACGGGCCGTGACCAGATCGAGTGTCTCCAAATGCAACAACGATTGTTGTGTATGTATGCGTGTGTGCGTGATGTCTACAATGATCGTTCACGTCGTCTCGTCCAAGTAGATGGCTCTATATGTGGTTATCGTCGAACAGTCGTAACAACGTCGGTGGTTGTTGTTGTTGATGATGTAGTATAGTAGCGATTTGTTGACGATGGTGACGACGATGTTGACGGTAGTGGTGAGGTTCCACGTTGGTTGGTCGGATCCAAGAGCTCCAACAGGGCGGGAGAGAGGGGGGGCAATGAGAATAAATGTACCCGACGGGGAGTTCCAGGTTCCTTGGATCGGGCACGGTACGACGCCGAAAAGGTGAAGAGAAGCGGGGGTCCGTGGATATGCAATGATGGTTAGAAGGACAAGGAGAACAAGTCCAAGTACACTAATAGTAGTATATAAAAGAGAAGCGCGGAGTTTAGGTTGAAATCTCCTTATGTCCAATGCAAGCGCACCTGCTTTTGTTTTGGAATTGGAGGCAATTCGTCCTGATGCCGGATGGAGCTTGTGCTTGTTCGACGGTGGAACAGCGACGAGGGACCTGGCCAGGACCCTGACGAGGGGGGAAGGTTCAAATCCCGTCTACTTGTCCACACTAGTGAGGTTAAGGTAAGGTTTCATCGACTACCTATCTTCGTTCCTGTCAACCTTAACAGCGCTCAACTGCACTGCAACTTCATGCCTGAATGAATGCATCCAATGCGAATGCAATGCCCTGCAGCAGCCCGAAAATTGAAAATGAAACAAAAAAAAAAACGACAGACGGGATCTGTGGCAGCGCGGCGGCCCCTACCGTGCGTGCCGTGCGTGCCTTGCGTGCGTGCGTGCACTAGAACTAGAGGTCCAGCCAGATAGGCCCCTCCCCCATGAATAAGGGACACCAACCTGCGGTCTAGTAATCCCTGATACGTCTTTTTCTGTACAGACATACGGCATCCACAAAGTGGGTCATCTGACTTGCGCTAGAAAGGTGGACTGCACGGGACTGCCGCCTCCTGGGGCTGCCGAGCTGCCCTCCCGCCATCCGCCGGGCATCACCCAGATGCCCTTTTGTCCAATCGCCTCCTTTGCGCTCCCGCTAATCTTGTCAATCACTCGCGGAACACTTGCGATGCCCATCACCACGCGTGCCTCATCAAAGACACCATGCTGTCTATCACGGCCCATCTGTTTCGTCCTGAATGATGAGCACGCTACAGAATACTCTCATTGTTCTTCGGGACTGACGGCCTTGTCCTGGATCAACTCCCGGGAGTCTGACTGAACCCTTGTCCATTCTCTGCCTTCCCCCCTCTCCCCCCTATTGACCAAACTCCAAGGCCATTAAAGCGCCCTGGCGGGTCGGACTCGATGGGATGTGCTCCAAACTTTCCAGAGGTAATAATCCCACATGACGACCGGGCTCTCTCCTCTGTCTCGCTCTGTCTGCAACTGCGTCCAAAATGACATCGTGTGCGCGGATATCACCATGATGAGATGGAGTCCATCTGGGGCCCGAACCCCTGGCGATCGAGCTCTTGTGGAGGCACCGTGAAATTATATTTGTTTATTTTGGTCACTGTTTATGTTGCTTCCCGTTGGGCCCCTTGACCTGAAGATGCAACAAGGCTCCAGAATGGTGAAAGGGGGGACATGGCTAACCAGTCGCTACCCACGACAGCCAAGATTCGCGACGACGAGGTCCTACGGGGGCGATGAGGAGCCAAAGCCCATGGACTTCTCAAAGAAGCTTCCATTCGATCCATGGCTATGGAGCCGTACATGGCCCTGCTACTCCTACCACCTATCGCGAGTCTTGGTGCTACATAATATAGGGTGTACCACGCTGGAGATACCACGATCCCGCCTTTTGGTTTCTTCTCCACACGCGAATCGGCTACCGTCCCCTAAACTCTAGCGAGCAACCGGTGCAACGTCGTTTTTTTCCCACAGGGTCGACGTTGGGGGACAGTTAGGAACGTGTATCACCGAACGGTGTCAAGGGCCTCGCCCCCGTCGCCAGACTCACCCTCACCGCGCATTCATTGACTCGCCGTGGCGTGCCTTCTGCGAGAAATCTCCCACAGATCGGTGTTCCTGACCCACCCGGTCACCCGGTCTTTCTTGTCCGTGCTGCCGGGACCGGGGATCCGTTGCCGAGTGGGGCCATGCTGGCCGGGCCCCTGACTCCTCGAGTCCTGACGTCCTCACGAGAGATTGCAAGCCAAGTGGTTGCTCCTTCAGAGATGATGAAAAAGGGGCAACAATAAAGAATTACTAAGAGGGGAAAACCATTGCTGAACGAAACCGATTAATATGCTTTTGTGGGGGCACGCTTGGCGACCCTTGATCATGGCTTCATTGGTGCCAACCCGGAAAAGAAGATGGGCTATTTTTAAACAAAAAGAAGATTCATAGGTCGGAGCAACATATTGTTTGGACACAGTCATTGTTGTTACTGTTGCCACAAGGTCAGGCTTGTGATATTGCGGTGCGGCCGAAACATGGGATCGAGGATGATGGCAACGACAATATTTTTCATGCCTACACCATATCCTGGCTGACCGCTCGTTTGCAGGAGAATCTGTTTGTAGGAACACCTAGTTCAGAGGTGAGCTTGAGATTGAGAAGCTAACATGTTTCCGTCAAGCTGTACAATTCAATACTGGTTTGTTTGTTAGTTTGGTTCTTCGACCATTGGGTTGAACAGGGGAGTATTGGAGCTATCATTGGCCTTTGAAGAGAGGAACTGTCCTCCGTTTAAAGCATCATGGGACAATGATAAGGGTTTAAGACGCTATAGAAACCTCTTATGTCTTCTCTCCGACTCCTTCAAGACTGGACGATATTGGTCTACGGTGGTTAACCGATAGAAAGCCGAACGCTTTCCTATATCCAGTAAAGCGTTGGCTTTTTTGTACCAAACTAACAAACAAACCAGGGCTGGATTGTACGCCATTAGTACTCGAGTTGTTGAAGCGGTCAACACTCGAGGCACTGAAGCAAAAGAGACATGGTTGAAAGCACTGTTCGGAACGGGAACATTCTGGCGTCGTATCCAGGCCGGCTCTTTTGCCCTGTGCCTGACGTTTTTAATCTGGGCTTGTGGGGAAAGGGGACACCCTTGACGGTTTTGGCCCCCTTTTCCATACCCCGGGGTCCGGCATCAGGGTTGCTCTGTTAGTCAAGTCCTCCGGCGGCTGTCCGTCTGCTCCCGCCAGATGACCAAATCCGCTAGGCCTGTCACGGTGTCGTCCCAGGGCGCTGGGTTTACCACCCTTGACTATTTCCTCCTTTTGCACCTCAATTTCTCGTAAGAACCGTTGGTTCGAGAAACCGAGTTGGCTCGATGATCGACGACATGTGCCGTGAGCAATGCCACTGCTCCAACTCTACCGCCTCACTTATTATATAGAGACGTCTCCCAGCTCCGTTTCCAAGCAATGAACTTTCTCGTCTTTTTCCGTTGTGTTTGATGACGGAAGGTACGGAAAAGCCGGGATGCGGGTGCTCTCTCATCGACAGCTGCATTGAAATCACCGTCATAGAGGGAGGTGGTCTAGGTCCAATCAGTCATCAATCTCCCCATGGGGCAAGAACATTCGATGGCAGCCAAAACACCGGCTCGAGACCGGATCCTCTTGGAGGTTGATGAAGCGGGCCTAACAGTTTCTGATGCTTTTTTTCGCCATCTCCAAGAAACAGGGCGATGTTTTGTCGCATCGAACGGGCTCTCATTGGCACTTGTTCGTTTCTGCGCCAAGGCCAGTTTATAGCATGCAAACTGCTGTTTGTGTTAAGCCATGAGGGATGAGGGCGACGGGTGAATCGGGAGTGCGAATGGGAATCGCTTCTTTGGCCTTTCTAGACATTTCAGAAACGAACGGGCCATGCAGCCTGCGACATAGACACAAACATGTCTTTGATGGGTCTGCACCATCTCGCGACTCTGCGGTCGGCCGTCAGTCAGCATGCCGTTTTAAGTCGGTTGATTTGTACCTCTTGTAACAACATGCTAACTGCTTGTCTGTCGCAGCGCAACGGCCGGTGGACTCCGAGCTTCCATTGGCAATACTGCACCACGTTGGACAGACATGTTGCACAGATTGGGGAGAGTCTCACAAAAGCGTGGCCACCAGGCAGCGATATTGAGACATTGGGTTGCTTTAGGTTCGGACGAAAGGACTCGGCGTGTAAATTGGGAAGAGGAAGCTGACGTCCATCCCGTCCACACCCCCGCATTCCGGTGTGACGCCATTGATTCCACCTTGCCGGCCGATCCCGTCAGCAACCCCGCACGTGTCCCGCTCCGTACCGCTGTGGATGCCGGGCACGAGGCCCCTCCGCCGACCCGCCCCACCTTCCCCAGATTGACCTCGGCATGCATCCCGCCTGCCGTCATCGAACCAACACTGATCACCCTCGGTTTAAAATTGCACCATACCTTGACCCTTCAACCAGAGGATAAAGCAGTAACAACAAAAAAGACAAAATGGCAGTCTTTTCGCTCCCGTCCGGACGGACCATCTCGTACGAGCTCACCTACTCCAATGAGCCCACCCGACCCACCGTCCTCCTCTCCAACTCACTCTCCTCCCAGTACCGCTTCTGGGACCACATCGTAGAACGCCTCCACGATGCAGGATATCGCGTTCTGCGCTACGATCATCCCGGCCACGGCGCCTCGGGTGTGCCCGATGATCTCTCATCCACCACTTTCGCCTCTCTTGCCGAAGACGTCTACGCCCTTCTAACCAGCCCTGACGTCGCTTCTGCCTTCCATGGCCATCACTCCCCGGATGCTGCTTTCACCCCTTCACTGCACGCCTGGATTGGCGTCTCCATGGGTGCTGCCCTAGGCGTCGTTTTCAGTAGCCGCTACCCCGGCGTCGTCCAAAGACTCGTCATCTGCGACACCATCTCTGCTTCGCCCAAGAACGCTGGTGTGCCCGATGCGTTTGGCCCCCGTGTAGCTGCCGCCAGAGAGCACGGATCTATGGAGAAGGCCGTGGCCGAGACTATGGACCGCTGGTTTGGTCAAGACTGGATCAAGGCCAACCCAACCGAGGCGGAGCGTGTGCACTCCCTGATGAAGCAGACCAGCGTTGATGGCTTCGAGACCTGTATTGCCGCCCTGAGGTCCGATTCCTTCGATATCCGACCCTTGATGCCCGGACTTGGAAACTGTGTTCAGCATGTGCTACTCGTGGTTGGCGAGAAGGATGCCGATCTGCCCGAGAAGATGAAGGAGTTGCGGGATGCCTGCCCGGAGAATCTGAAGGCTGAGCTTAAGGTCATCCCAAATGTTGGGCATGTGTCCTTTGTTGATGGAAAGGAGGACTTTTTAAAGACCGTGATGCCATTCTTGGGCGAGAACTAGAGGGTCAATGCCGGGCAGTGGGAACACATGGTGCTAATGGCGGCTGCAATGGCTTAAGTTTGGTAATAGAATGGTGGTGGCGCTGGGCTTCCCAAAACCCGAACCACTAGGTGTCACTCTGGCATCACACTTTTGAGCAAGGTGGAAAAGGCTGACGACGAGCATATGATACAGACTTGGAGATAATACAGAAACGACAAAGTTAACTTGAATCACTCCACAGAGCCCATCTACAGTACGTGTCAAAGCAGCCGTGCCAAGTTACTCAGTTTAGGAGCGGCCCATACTGCCCTGATCTACATCGGATGCCCCGATGGCGTCTTTGATCTTTGCTGACTGATCTGCTCAGAGGCGCATTGTCGGATGCTCTCCTTTCATTCTAGTTCATGGAGGCTGAAGCCGAGTCTTTGTCGTTTTTCCATTTCTGCTCGCCAGCCCGCGTAGAAGTCCCCCATATTCCGCGTGGCGCCTTCTAGCGGGAACATTCAGACAAAGAACAGACTCGAGTAGCAAGGTCTATTTCTGTTGACACCCGCCATCCCAAAGCTTCTTTGATCTCCTTCCGTTCTGCAACCTTTTGAGCCCACGAGAAGCACATCATATAAGCAATCTAACGTACGTCCTGGCCCAAGAGTTCTCACGTTGTCAGCTCTACACTATCGGGTCGGAATCTGAGCGCCTTCCTTCTGTCGATTTTACTGCACCCCCGGTTTCCATCGCATCTGGCTTCAGTCTCATCTTCAGTTCTACCATTACCAACAGGCTGGATACTGTTGATATTGTTGTTCTTCCGGTCTTCTTATCTACTGTTTATTGTTTCTGTTGGTCAATAGAATACAGCTACCCGCTCTGCACGTCAGTTGAAGAAAACGCTTCTTCCCGCTCTTTTTAACCAACAAGCTTTCCAATCCGCTTTCTGTTCCTTATAAGAAATCCAAACCAACAAACTCAACGGACACTCAACTCAACAAGCATACACAACAGACCAAACAAAATGCCTTCCAAACCAAAGGCAAAGACAAAGCCGCCCAGGCTCGTCCTCTTCGATACCATCCCAGAGCCGACTATCGTCACCGGCTCCATATCAGAGATGATTAACTCTCCCACAAAGGTTAAGCCTCAAAACAATCCCAACTCGCCCATTGCCAGCAATTTCGGCTGTAGTGGCACCACCGACAATAGCAACCACGGCAGCAGCAATAACAACAACACAGCCAAATTCTCACCAACTGCCCCGTCACCCGCCAGTCCAACCAGCAGCAGAAATACGCCACCAACCAGTAGCACACAAAAGTCACCAACACCACCAACAACGCCACCCATGCTCCCAGCTCCCGCTCCCTACCCCTGGCTCTGGTCCTGCCATTCCTGCCGGTCTGTGTACCGACTAGCCTGCACAAGAAGATGCCTGGAGTGTGGACACATCTTCTGCTGTTTGATGCCTGCCGTCAATGAAGGAGGGTCCGAAGAGAGAGACAAGAAGGGGAAGAAACGAAAGCGAAGCGGAAGTGGCAGAAGGGGASGAGGGCCGTGTACCGCCGAGTTTGATTACCTGGGTTGGTCGGCGTGGGGGAGTTATAGAAGGAGTGTGGAGGGTGCTGCTACTAGGCGTGCTTTCAAAGTTGTTTGTGGTGATGATGATGATGATGATCTCGGTGGAAAAAGGAAGTTKGGGACGAGTGGGAAGAGGAGACTTACTGGTGTCTCTATCTCTCCCTTTCCCTCTCCCCCCTCCAGCTCTAGTAGCGAAGACACCACCGCCACGGACTCCGACTCGTTCCAATCAGCCGAAGACAGAGCCGCCGCCGCCCGACTCCATGACTTTGCAACATGGCATCTCATTCCCGTCCCCCCCTTAGACTCATCTCCATCTTCATCTTCATCTTCATCCCCATGCAAGGACTCACCCAGCTCCGGCTCAACCAAAACAACCTTAGCCTGGCACCACGTCCCCGAGCTCGAAACCCGCTACATCGCCCGCGCCAAAGAAAAGATGTACGTCGAGCGCACCCACAACTGCTGGTCACACTGCGACTACCCGTCCGAGTGTCGCCAGACCGTCATCGCCGCGTGCGAGGAAGGACGGGCCAGGATCGACAGGAAGGGCAAAAAGTTGGTGTGGGTGGACGACAGGAAGAAGGACGCCATCGAGGCTAGACGGCGTAAGGAACGGGAGAGAGAGAGGGAGAATATGAAGAGGGCGTTGGGGGCCAGGAGGAGTAGGGCGGGACAGGAGGAGCGGGAGAGGATGGGAGGGCAGAGGGGTGGTGGGAGGAAGGGACGGGGACATGGGGGAGGTGGGAGTGGGAGTGGGAGTGCCGGGAAGAAGAAGTGGGAGTGGGAATTGGAGCCGGTGGTGGAGTGTGTGGAGGAGGAGGAGGATGTTGAGATGGGGGATGTTGAGAGGGAGAAGGATGGTGATTCCTCTTCTTCTTCTTCGTCGTCGTCATCGTCGGCGTCTTCTGCTGGCAGTAGCTCGTCTTCCGACTCTTCGAGCTCGGAAGATGAAGGGTTGCTTGTCAAGGAGGCGACCGTCAAGTCCGATTGGAAGGAGACAACGCAAGAGGGCACGGAGGATGACAACACTGGGAACCTCACGATTGCCATGCTTGAGCCCTACTCTAGGGTAGACGGTTGCAGTTCTCGACAGGATTGTTATATTACCGTGGTTGCGGATGATACCACCATCGATCCTGCGAAGCTGTTGAAGAACGATCCGGAAACCATCCCGGTTTCTCCCGTTTCGCCCTTGGCTGGAGGCTGTCTCGCTCTGGGAATTGCTAACCCGAGCACATACGAGTCGTTTGCTTCGTTGATCGATTTTGGCCCAATGGAGATTGATGAGATGGCCATGTGAGGGAAGTCACTAAAGTGAGGTATCTTGGGGGTGGGAGTCTTGTAAAGGAAAGTAGTTTACCAAATTAGCTTCCAGAATGATCACAATATTTGGATATACATTAAAGCTGCTTCGTTTTATGTGATAATCGGAACCCGGTACCATTGTCGTTCGAAACAACAGATCATGAGACTGGACACAGTACAGTCAACCACGTATAGGGGCATGAGTTCTGTGTTGTAGAGAACAGAATAATAATTGGTATAGCAAAATTTTGAGGCTCTTGCAGCCTTTGCCCCGCCACTACCTACACCAGTACCAGCCAACACGTTCATATAACGTGTGCTAATGTTTTCCTCGCTAAGCCCTCATGGCCAAGTTGTACCATAAAAGAAACGATGGAGATTCATGTTGTTACAGATATCGTAAAAGAACTGCTGCCGCACGCCGCGCCGTGATGAGGGGAGATTGGTCGCTGTTCCCAATGCGTGGTGCACTCCAAGACGACACCATGCAGCGAATGGTCTCCCTGCTCCTCGCTTCCCAGGCGGCTTCCATGGCTAAATGACAAAGAACGCCTCGCTTTTCGTGTGTGTTCGCACAACCGTGTGGGAAGTGTCGCAAGGGAAGTTCGCCGTCGTCTATGCGCTGCGCTTGTTACCGCCGCAGACACCGGAAGTGCTCGGCTTTTCCCAGCCATGATTCGGTGGGCCCCAAACCCGTGTGCGTATCCCAACAAAAATAAAAGGAAGAAAATACCAACAATACAACGGCGGCGGGTTGTGTTGACGAAGACAAGTCCCAGTCCTCCCGTATCACCCCGCGTCCATCCCTTGAAAAAAACCGGTCGCTGTCCTGCTCGTCAGCCCGGAGCAGGGCCAAGGAGATACAAGACAGTATCCGAAACGTGCGCGACGTCGAGTTTTTCGGTGCAGATATCTCCTTAAGCCTCCTGAGCCTTGGCCTTCTTCTTCTGCTCTACCTTGAGGAGAAGAGCGCGGTTGATGTGGGGGAGGACACCACCAAAGGCGATAGTGGCGCGGATCAGGGTATCGAGCTCCTCATCACCACGGATGGCAAGCTGAAGATGGCGGGGAGTGATACGCTTGACCTTGAGGTCCTTGGCAGCGTTCTGTACAACGGAAACAAGCGAGTTAGCCATGAGCCAAGTAAAAGGAGGACGAGGGCCTCCTCGTCGCCGAGCAATGGCGTGCGGATGGGGTATGGATGACTTACGCCCGCAAGTTCGAGGACTTCAGCAGTCAGATATTCCAGCACGGCAGTAACATAGACGGCAGCTTTGGCGCCAACGCGCATCTTGTTCTGGGTGTTCTGCTTCAGGAAACGCTTGACACGACCGCAAGGGAACTACATAGAGTCAAGTCAGCACGGCGCATCAGATAGGCCGAAAACTCCAGAGGACAGAAAATGGACGCCGCAGCTGCACCCCCGTCGTCAGAGCTAGAAATCGAAGGTTGGAGACCGCATCAAGGTTCGGGTGCGGGGCCAGGGCGAGAGAAGGGTGCACAGAACAACGCGTCCATATCAAGCCGAAACAGTGTCGCAGACGGGGCGCAATGTTTTTTTTGGGCACCGGCGATATTGCGTGCGACCGACATGTAAGGCAGCGAGTTCGCGTTCTTCGTTGGTTGGCGATATGGGGTTGCTCGAAAATGTAGGGGGTTCTGGTGGACGCGTTGTGGTGTATCGGCGTGATTCCATAGACATCTGACGACAGGGATGGCGGATGCGAGCGAAAAAAGTTGGTTGATGAGGAGACGTCGACGGTGCAGATCGGAGCAGGAATTGAAAACGAACAGTGCCATGAAGCTCATCGACGATAAAAACGTACCTGAAGACCAGCGCGAGCAGAGTGGCTCTGCTGCTTCTTGGGACCCTCGACGCCCGAGGTCTTTCCACCCGAGCTCTTGCCGCCAGACGACTTGCCCTTTCCGCCAGCCATTGTGTTTGTTTGTTGAGGAGGTGGATGGGGTGGTTGGTTATGGGCGAGGTGTCAAGAATAAAGTCGGTCGACGTGACGATGCTCGATGTTGATATTGACGGGGCGACGGCGCGGGATTTGCGTGGAACTGGTGGTGGAGGTGGATGAAGCGGGGTTTGCGGATGGAAAAGTGGTGTTCTGACCGGAAGATGATCGCGACGAGGTTTGGTGTTGAAGTTGAGACACTCAAAAATTCAGAAGGGCCGATGATGCATGCCACTGATGGAACCTTGTTGTTGTGTCCTTCCAGGTGATTGCCCGCCGTGTTTGAGCGCAACCGCGCCTGAGACTTGGGCGCCGTACAGGAGGGAAGGTCCCAAGGCCAAGGGAAGCTCGAGCTAATGACCGTGGGGTGTGTGCTGATTTGTCGCGCTGTTGCTGATTTTTTTTCGCAAAGGGTACCTCGGGGTAAGCTTGGGTACGGCGAGCCAAGCAGACCACTTGAGCAATTCCAAGGGAGCTCCGAGGCTTGGCAATATCATGAAGCTCCAGCAAGCAAGGCCTCGAGCCAGCCATGACGACCCAGTGAGGTCCATCTCGAGAGAGATAGCCAAACCTCAACTCAGCCTCGCAAGTGTCATGGCTGACACGGCCATGCAGAGAATGCAGAGACCTCTGCAATGAGGCCAAGATAAAGCCTTCCAGGAGAGTCCATGTGATGCAAGGGGAGTCGCATACCTGTTGCCTAAGGTTGATGAAGCCACGCAGAGATGCGCGACTGGCACTGTCCAGGCCGGTCACCCAGCCGGTTAAGGCGGGCTAAAAGCCGTCAAAGTCTTTGATAATGAAGGTCTGAGCATCTCCCCAGTAGATTCGCACCCTGTTCAGAGGCTGGCGAGGTGTTGCAGAGTGTCTCGAAATGTTGCTCAGATAGTGTGATTCGGAGCGTTGGTGAGCCTTTGCCAATCTGCCGCTGATGTTGTGGTCCGTGACCCTCGTTGCCGTGGCCGGCCACACTCCAGGCTTGTCACAGCCGTGCCAAGCTTTCACGTTGCAACATTACAGCTGGCACAGTGTCTGCCAGCTGTCGGACCTTGAGCTGAGCTGTCTGTTAGTGGCGGGAGCTCCAGTCGAGGTTCAACTCGCAAGATGCAGCGAACAAACCCAAAAACTGTTTCTCATTTCCAACGCTTCAACGTATATATCGTACAAAGATGCACACAGTTATAGTGTGCCCCCTCAACTACTTTCAGTTCCCTTTCGCAATCCTCGCCAACCTCTCAGCCTCCAATCTCCGTCTTTCTATCCTCTGCAACACCTCCCACCTATGACGCTCGTTGCTGATTGGGTTCTGATGCCCTGAAAACCGATCCGAAACTTGGTTGGTAGTGTCGTGGAGGTATCTGTTCATCATGGGGCCGTGTTCTCTTCTTCTGGTTATGCAAACTGCATTAGATAACTGCTTCGGCTCTAGATTACAAAGATGGGCTTGTTTCATCTTTTGCGTGGCTACATTGCCCACTCCCAAAGGAATGAAGAGGTGAGACGGAATCTTGGGATTTTGGGGAAAAAGAGAGACAAGTCCCACCTCGGAGCGTGGCCCGGTGCGGGTGGACCCCCGGGTCCCGATGTGGGGCCGGTCGCGCCGTATGTGTGGTTGCCGCCACCGGATGAGCTCCGGTTTCCGCTACCTGTGTTGCCAGCACCGCCGCTGTAATATGTGCTCATGGTGGAAGTTATTATTTTATTAAAATATGTACGCTGTCCAAGCAATGGATTTGGGTGGGTAAAGAGATATTATGCGTGTAGTGTATAGGTCTTTTCGAGGAGGAAAAAAGACTTCGTGCTAACTAAGGCAGCAAGAAAGAGCATTTTATATTTCTTTATTTTTATATTTACCCCTTCAAAGTGCCTCCTGGTAGGACTGGAAATCCCTAGAACTTTTGGCAACGTGCCGGCTTTTCACCATCCTCTGTGGCTGCTGTTAGTCATGAGGCAGAATACTCGCCTCGATCTGGCTGTGAGCCCATGTCAGTGCCCGCGCTGGGCGAGTTGAGAGCAACAACAACCCAACAGAATCATAACAAACCGAACGGACTGAGACCATGTTGATTGAAAACAAGTTTGAATGAACTGAACAAAGTTGATTCGTCAGATAGTAACCCGGAAGCCGTCGAGACTCGGGAGGTGTGACATGCCTAGCAGACAGCCCTAGGCTCCCTTCCGCCCCGGTGCAATGAAGTATGTGACAGGAACAACAGGATAGAAGAGAAAATGCGCAGTGAAATCGATGACTGGTGCATTCACCCCTGCTAAGAGGGAAGTGAGAGCCATTGTTGGTCGTCCTAACCGTGAGAGCTGGGAAAGACTGAAGGGGTGAAGTCGTAAGAGGCGCTTGGCCCTGCCAGTTCGCGGGCCAGAACATGGACCGATGCGTAACGAACGTTCAAAGAGGAAGTCCGGCCTCACCTCAAGAGCCCGAGATCGGTCCGAGTCCTAGCATACGCATCGGTCAAAAAGGACTTGATGAGAACGCATCCGGGAGATTTGAGCCATCTTAAGAAGAATCAGAAATTCAGCTGCATGAGTGATCAAGTCATACAGGACTCCGGCGTTTGGGCGGTCTGGGGCATACTCATAGGCATACAGCGGACTAATTGGGCTAATTGGAGGCTGATAAGATGCACTTGCGTCGTAACCAAGTCAGCCCTTTGAGGGTAGCGTAGGACAGGTGGTTTCACTGGTGGCTTGGGGAGACTCGGCCGAGTGTGGATAGCAGCCCGGAGTCAGCCCGGAGCCTTGTCGTAGAATCTAGTCTAGGAGTAAGGCGAGTCGTGTCAGTTCTCACCTCGAACAAAAGTCACGGAGTCCTCCACAAGTGTGGTTGTAGGACCGTCAAATACTAGTTTAAACACCAAAGTTTAAGCCAATCAGGCCGTTGCAATGTTCAGCAGCCTCGAAATGTTCGGTGAGCCCCCGGTTCTTGCGCCGCACCGCCACATCTAAGGACCCCTGAGCTGCAAGGCCTCCAATGTGCTGTGATATCTCGACCACTGATGATTTTTCAAACTCTATTACCTGTGCTCTTATGCAGAACTGACTGTTATGCTTTCGGCTGTGCCCTTGGGATGTGTCCGGGTCGATCCACCTCTCAAAGGGTCGTCTGTGTCCACGATTAGGTAGAGAGAGCATTGCCCAATTGGTCGATTTCGAAGTGACTGGCCTGCTTCCTTTCCGGCGTGTAGTTTATAGAAGGCGTCTTGTGGTTCGCGCACACCCGCGCGAATACGAAGTAGATAACCAACATAAAGCCTAGCAAGCGTAGCTTTCTGCAGCGAAACTTAAAAAAAACCCATACGTTTTCTCCCCAGTCCGAGAACGACAGGCCGCGTAGCCTAGTGTTCACCTGGCCATAACTGGGCCCCATATCGTCGGCAGATTTCAGAAMTCAGCCATCAGCCAACATGACTTCCCTSCTGAAAGGGCYCWCGGTAACGGGGCAAGGGGGGCARCTCAATCAACCATCATTTAAGGCAGGCWCCTCTCCGGAACTTGCAGTCACAAACAAGCCGGTCCACGATCCCTATCTTCAAGACCGACCCAACAAGCGAGTGGAATTTGACGATATCAAGAGCAACACCAGCGAGGCGACCGAGTGGGAGGAGAGATCCTTTGTACCACGGCGCTCAGATACGACTTGCTCGATCTTCTCTCAGGCCTCAACAGTTACCAACACTACCGAGCCAGACCCCTTGAGTCCAACCACTGCCTCCTTCGGAGCAACGAACCTTTCTCAATATTCTTCGTCGCCCTCGTTGATGGGATCCCGGTGTGGCTCACCCGCTCCAATGGCATTCCATGCTGGGACATATTTCAGACCAGAAGCAGAACAGGAAAATCATCCTGTGGATATGACGACAGTACCGGCAAACTTCACTGCTGAAGGCTCATCCTTGCCGAAGCATACCTTCTTGCCGAACTTGAAGCCGAGACGAACCTTTCGGGACCAGGACAAGCTTAGAAAGGATATGCAAGACCCAGCCCGACATCTGCCCAAGTTCAGGAGGAAAGACAGTATGAGCAAATATGGGCTGTTCCAGGTCGGCCCTCCTTCCGACGCCACGCATCCTAAAGAGCCGTTTGTTAGCCAGATCACCGCAGGGCTACGGGCGGAGTCCGCAGGTGATCCAAGGGTCGTCTTGCCGGTCCGCCTGAAGGAGGAATCTGAATCACTGGTACCAGATGCAGAGCCATCCCGCAATCTCGATTTGCCAAACCTTCAAGACATGCAAATTGATGAAGCGACCGACGAAAACATGACGAAAGATGCGACAGAAGAAGTTCCGCAAGACGTCGACACACCCGCGACCGGGAACGGGTCAACGTCCGAAGGGCTTTCTCCGTTGATCATGACCCCTGGTCCCGATGAGCCGGAGGACATGGAGACTTCCCAGAGCCCCATCTTGGACGCGGGGCTGATCCAAGACGTTTGTGAACAAATCCTGAGGCAAGCGTTCGGTACAGAGTACGACGACATTGCACATACCGATGCGGCTGGTGAAGCGTACAACACCGTCAGCTACTGCCTGGATGAGCTATCAAGGATTCTTCCGGATGACAGTCTGTTCAACTCCGCCATCTGCATCCAAGAACTGCCTCGCGGAGCGGGTCACGTCGGCCCGGCCCGGCAAGAAGGAAGCGGCTCAAACTCTGGAATGGGCCGTTGTGGCGGAGCGAACAATGGGTCCCAGAAGAGACCGAACGACGATGGGGACGGGTACCCCAACCGGGGGCCTGAAGACGGTTCTGGTCCCGGAGATCGAGGTTTCGGCGGCGGCGGTCATGATGGTGGGAATAAAAGAGCAAAAATGACGGCTGGGCCCGAGGATCAGAGGTTGAGCTGTCCCTTCCGCAAGAGAAACCCCGAGAAATTTAATATCCGCGACCATGAAGCCTGTGCTGTTCGGCACTATCGCGATATATCTCAGCTGAAGCAAGTCTCATGCCTGTCCCCAATGGAAGCCTTGAAGTGCTAACTTGCTGTTTGGTTAGACGTCACATCAAGACCCATCATAAACAGATAACGGGCTCCGTCCACCATTGCCGTAGGTGTAAAGAGGACTTGGGGTCTCGTGAAGCATTGGACGCGCACATGGCAGTGCCCAATGACAGGATCTGCAGTCCACAAGAGGGATCCGCGAGCCGCAATCCGGAGGATGGCATCACGGCTCGACATGAATTTCTGCTTAATAACCGGAAGGCGGATGGCAAGATTGATAACTGGCAAGACCTCTGGCACAACTTGTTCGGTTTATACGAGGTCGTTCCGGATCCTGGTGAGTGCTTTCCCAATGTCTTCCTGCGGACTGGTTTGCTGACAGTGGGGATGAAGATTTCGAGCCCCCAGTTGAGCGCGAAGAGTTCTACAGAGACCTGCAGAATTCTCGCCCACACCTTATCCAGGCCCTGAGCAGGAGTGAAGAGCTGAGACGTTCTGAAAACCAACAGCCAGAGGAACAAGGCGTGGGGCGACTGGTTGAAATTTTCTACGACCACATTGACCAAGTCTTGGAAATTTCTCGTCGCAAGCCAACGAATATGGTCCGCCGCCAGAGGAGCGCTAGACGTAACGCGAGAGCTGGATCTTCGAATTCGGAAAGCCCAATAAGCCCGGTGAACCAGAAACAGAGCCAGAGACATAATCAACTTGCGGTTCCAAGGCCAATTGTCAAGAAAGGGGTCACCAACGGCGACAGCAACGGAGGAAGCCTGGCTTCTTCTCTCGAGACGATCAACAGCGCCGAGTCATGGGCGAATGTAGGCCAGGCAGAGCTGATGGCAACGAGAGCGGCTCCCGGCTTGACTGGTTCGGGGATCGTGCAATTACGCCAGGGACAGGTTGCACAGACGGGCGTCGGCGTAGTCGCACCTCCCTTCGGCCCTGGTCAGAGTCGAGAGTATGAATTTCCCGCAACTCCGAGCCCAGTCACTCCCAGAACACCCATCAATCCTCAGGCCGGTTTTGGCGTTTACGGCAATGGGGTCGTCAACCTGAACCAGCCAGCTCAAGTTACCGGGTTTCACCATGGTCGACAGGATCTGGTAGATTCAGGGATCGAGATGGTGAATTATTGTCCTCCAACCCAGGACATGAGCAGATTGCATAATATCCATCGAGGCGAGGCCAGGGGAATGTTCGGACCGTCGCCACAGGCGCTGCCACAAAGGCCTGTAGAGATGAACTTTGGGGGGCTTCTGCCTCAACATCCGGCTTATCAACAACAGCCAGGACATATGGAGCTGGTCAGCCCTGATGATCCTCAAATGGCCATGGGAGACATGTACGCTTCCACTTTTGACTGGGGTTTGAATGGTGGTGGGATGGACCTGTTTTCGCAACAGTATCAAGGGGGCCCTTCGAATCTTTGATGATGTCAAGTCAAGTGACTGGCATAAGATTTGGGATGGTAGGGAAGCCCAAGGTTTGAAAACGAGGAAACATGGTCGGATTGTATGTGTGCTTTTTTGGTTGTTTTGTGGTCAAAGTGGGAAAGCGTTGCGGTGTCAGATTACATTGCGCTGTTTCCGTGCACGGACCACCCCTCCTTCCCGTTGCTCCGACTAACAAGCCCGATAAGGATAGCCCCCGCGCTATAAAGATAACCGACAAGATAGATACATAGACAGGGATGCCCCCACCCGCTACATGCATCTCAACAGGTGATCTAGACTCTAGGCTTTCACCAACCTCCATT
Source organism: Neurospora sp. FGSC 26638 (assembly GCA_009804825.1). NCBI lineage: Eukaryota > Fungi > Ascomycota > Sordariomycetes > Sordariales > Sordariaceae > Neurospora > Neurospora sp. FGSC 26638. The sequence continues at coordinate 29,229 of RAOB01000229.1, forward strand.
TCAACTGGACATACTTCTTCTCGTCCATCACGTAGCAAGCCGTAAAGTCCTCCGCCTGTACACGTACATCTTTTGCATACTTGAGTTGATTGCTGACATAGTACACCAAGTCATTGTCCCCCCAATACCTTCTGCCCTATTTCACCTGACAGTGTGAGTTGGAATTGGCAGCCGTCCACCTTCACCAGTGGAACAACTTTTCCATTCTCAAGATCGGAAGGATACGGTGTCCATTTACCCCTGACGCCGGTATTCCTGACGCCGGAATAGTAATCGACAATCTTCTGGCAGTCTGCTGCCAAGGGCGCCGAGGACCCGTAGCTGAATTGGGGCCTGCTTTCGTGACAGCAGAAGTCTTGTATGAGGGAGCTGATGTCGAGTTCTTGCCAGTCCACTCGCTTGTGTTTCGTGTCTTTGGAGCTATTGGGGGATTCTGGGGTGAAGACGAGGTTGGGGTTTTCGCCAATAGTTATGGTGGTGCCATCGGGGAGCTGGACCTTGCGGGTGATGAGGCCATCTGGGGTTGCTGTGATGGCAGAGGGGGCAATGGCAGCAGCGGTTGAGATGCCAACCAGAGCTAGCTGAACCAGAGAGCGAAAAGCAAAGATGGACATGGTGGTATTTGGGTCTCGTTGAAGAGGTGAGTCCTGAGGTCGAGTATGGTAGAGAATGGTTTACGAGTACGGCTCTGTTCCTGGAAGTGTGAAAGACGAGACTGAAGGGGACGAGGGGAGGGAAAATACCACGATAAACCGCCAACCGGACCCCATCAGTGATCCTTCCTGTACTTGTCGTTAGGACTTGCCATCGATACTGAGAATGACTGCAGCCTTCATCAAACAGACATCAAACCCTATTGGCTAACATGGGTCTATAACTGGAAAAAGTTCTCATTTCATCGGAGGAAGAGAATTGCACAAGAACAAGATGATCTTTACCATGGTTTAGAGTCAGACTATGCTGGTGGATGCTGTAAGATAGATGATGTTTTGTTAGATAAGCTGAAGGGACGTTGGCGGGTCACACATGTGTTTCTGGAATCGGATACAGTTAGGACAGTACATCCTTCTCTCCACGCGTTCCTGCTGCCCGCAGCTTACGGCACACAAGGGGCAAAAAATACCCCACATCTTAGGTACTGCACTAACAATTACATGCACTTTTGACATCTTAATTCCGGTGGGCGCGGTCCAGGCCGGCCATGTCAACCACCCGACTGTTCCAACCGCTGCAACGACCTCGGAAGAGAACACAACATTCCAACAACCTCAAGCGGCCGCTCCAATCCATCCACCCAAGGTCAGCCAAACCGCAAAAAAGCAGCATCATCATCCCTTGACGCTGTTACGACATCGGCGATGCTGATGCTCACGACGCGGCAGCGCCAGGGTTGACGACTCGAGTTGCTGGGTCAAGGTACAATCTTCTATACTCCCCCCCAGCCTCATATGATCCTACCTGGGTTGTACAATGGACACATGCTGATCATTCTTTCTCCTATAGTGTCTGCCTCTGTATGTCCCGCCATATCCCGCTTGCAAATATAGCCGTACCAGCATCAATCGAACAACACTGCGCCACGCATTTACCAAGAAGCCCAATCCTGGTTTCTACGGCGGGCGGGATCTCGGTCTCTTACTTCGACTCTGTCTTCTCGATTGCATACTCGTTGATCCCGTTGTCCTTCTTGTTTGTCCGACAAAATTGTGCGGGCGTCACCAAGCTCTGGTTCCGTCCTTCGCTTGATGTCGCCAAATATCTCGCTCATGTCTTCAAGCGATTTGCCTGGCAAAGAAAGAAGAGCTCGTTGTCAGCTGTGTCTACCAACGTCAAGAACCAAGGTTTGCTCCTTACCTCTTGTTTCGGGATACACAAGCGCAAACACAATCGCACACAGCGCATTGGTAAGGATAAAGAAGATCTAGTGTGCCGTCAGCCAGGCCACCCAGTCCTCTTGCTCGCGAAGATTCTTTTTCATACGTAATACTTCCAGCCTACTGCAGCCAACGCAATGGGCGAACATTGGGTGATAATCAAGCTAATGGAATAATGCAGGACCTGGACGACGGCATTTGCCTTGCCTCTTAACTCGGTGGTGAAGACCTCGGGCCTAGAGACAGTTGATGTCAGCCATGCAGCGAATAACATGGGGCAGGAATTTACATACGGAATGATCCAAGTCATCGGACCCAAAAGAGCCGAGTAGTTGGCCGATACAAAAAAGATGCAGGCGATGAGACCGCGCTGAGCTACCTCATTTGTTGGGAACCCTGGTCGGGCCGGAAAAACGGCAGCGATGATGGTGATAATCAGGTAACAGGCTGACAGAAGTGAAGCGCTGAAGACCAGAATCTTCTTTCGACCGATGCGGTCTACGAAGAGTAGGGACGTCAGGCATGCCACTGGAGCCACCGATCCGTATAGTCCGCTTATGAGAAGCTGCTGATCCTGATTATAGTACAGTGTTGCATAGATGGCTGGTTGGAAATACTGGATAAAGCTGATGCCGCTCAACATCGCAGCCGCCCAGACAAAGGATCCGACAAAAAGACGCTTCCTGAAGGCCGGCGTCTTGAGGAGCTCTGCCCAGGAAAGATCGCCTTGAGCCTGTAGCTCGATCGCAATGCTGGCTTGCATACGTCTGAACTCCTCCCTGCACCACTCATCGTTGGAGCCTTTGTGATGATAGCTGCGAAAGGCCTTCTTTGCTTCTTCATGACGGCCTTTCAGGCAAAGCCATCTTGGCGACTCACTGATAAAAAGGACTCCGACTCCAAGAGCGAGGGCTGGAATGGTCTGGAAAGCAAAACCGAGCCTCCACTGGTTGGGGTTATGCCACTTGCCTTCCCCTACTCCCGTCCAAAGGGCGATAAAGAAGCCCCAAGCACACACTACAGCGAGAAAGAAGGTCAGTAGATCTCAATCACCCTTTTGGAATGTGGGCTACTTTACTCATCTGGGTAACTGCGTTTATTCTTGCCCTCTCATGGGTCTAAAGAAGACTTTGTGAGAAAGCGTCTCGCATGGATCATATTGACAACAACAGAAGACCGTACGCACCTTTGCAATCTCTGCTCCAAAGACCGGTGCAACGCCTGTGATTGTACCGACGGCATATCCAACAAGCATGCGACCAATGATAAGCATAGCAACATGTGCCGCACCGGTCATCAGTGCACCCCCGAGGACCCCAAAGGCACACCCGAACGCAATCGCTTTCCGTCTTCCGAGCCTATCACTGGTTATACCAACAGAGGCGCTTCCCAGCCATGCTACAGTTGGCGCAAAATCAGCTCTCGGTATCCCCACCACCGTCCAAAGTTCTGAACAAGTGAAGACTTACCACCTGCCTGGTAAACTGACACAATAGCTCCTCGGAGAGGGGCATCGGGATTGTCGAAGTATTTCAGGAAGGAGTTCAGAGCGAGACTTGGAGTGATGATACCCGAGTCACTGTCATCAAGTTCGAGTCAGCTAACGTGGCATATTCCGAGCCTTGATCAAGATGCAAGCTACTTACAAGCCGTAGCGGAAACCGCCGAGCCCTAGGAAGATCGAAGTCAAGAATGGTTTTGTGAGCCATGTTTCTGTAATCTTGCCTCCCATGTTTCACCTTTTGGCAACGCTGCTTGGGTCAAGTAGTCACTGAAACTGAGAAAAGAGGAACGCTGGTTTAAATCAGAAGATAACTTGAACGGTAAGCCACAGTACAGTATCATTATGGCTGCATTTTGATGTTACACGGAGACAATTTTATACGGATTTGGGGAGGTTATATCTGCCGAACCGCCGGTGTCATCTGAGCAAGGAGGCACTCAGCCAACAACGAACCCCTCACGCACCTCTCTTCCAACATCCTGGATCAAGCCAGCAACAAAATCGTATAGGTCGCCGCGTCGCATCAACTCGGTAAAAGATTCCGACGGCGAGTTCCAATACTCAACATTGGTGGCCGGAATCCTTCTTTAACCAGGGCATGGGAAAGATCAACCTCTGCCCCCAAGGTGTGTTTCCAAGGTACCATACGATCAAGATTCTATTCAAGTGGAAGAGGGCACGGTCAAGATGATTGGTACTATCATTCTTGGCTTGGTCCTTGCCCTTTCCTTGTCATTCTTTGGCCTCTCCTTTCCAGCGGTATGGTCAAGTCCTACCTCGAACTTAGTAAACAGCTTGCTAACTCAGATCTAAGTACTTTAGCTGCGGCAGCGATGGAGGCTTCATGCACACCGCTCACAGCTCCCTCCAGGACCCAAGACCATCAAGATCGGTATTCGAAAGCCATGGCTCTGGTTCCAAGAACTGAGCAAGGAATACGGCGATGTGGTCTACCTCCAGGTGGGACCGACCCCGACCATCATCTTGGGTTCCGCTCAGGCAGCCTGGGACCTGCTGGAGAAGCGTGGAGCAATTTACTCAACCCATCACTTGAGCGTCTAGTCTAACATGGGTTCAACAGTCCGCCGGTTCCTTAGCCAGCTTCCTCCTCGCCTGCGTCAAGTTCGGACATGACTTTATCCCCAAGGCAGAGGCCGAGCTGGATAGAGTCGTTGGTAGTGATCGGCTGCCGACTTTCCAGGACATGGTATCGCTCCCGTATGTCACTGCTATCGTCTCAGAGACACTGCGGTGGCGACCTATTGCCGTGTTGGGTGGTACACCACATGCTAGTGTTGCGGATGATACGTATAGGGGCATGTTTATACCGAAGGGAAGCACGGTTATTGCGCCTCTTTGGAATAGTGAGTGCTCAAGATCCCTTTTATTTTTCGTTTTGGTCATTCCCATTTCCTTCTGTATTTTCTGATCCCATTCGCTTCTATGTCTTCTTCCGCTTGACTTCTCGTTCAGTTTCTCTCTCTATGATTGTGGGATTGCATTTTCAGTTCTTCTTCTTCTTCTTATTGTTCTTCTTATGCTGTTCTTGTTCTCTTTGTAATTCTTCGTTCTTGATGATGCCAATAATGTACATGTTTAATTTCATTCTCTTCGAGGCAGGACATCTGGTGAGCTATGGGGTGGAGTGTATGCATTGCGAGGCTTTTGCCATGCTCCTCTTTTCCCCGTTTGCCCCCCCCTCCCTTTCTTTTTTCTTTTTTTTTTGTGTGTGTGTGTGTGTGTGTGTGTTTATCTTGATAGCTAGCTTATTTTTAGTCCACTTGAACGAGAATGACTTCCCTGAGCCGCACAGGTTCTCACCTGAACGTTTCCTCGAGCAACGCGAATATCCGGGTCCGTTTGGCCACAGTGCTTTCGGATGGGGTCGCCGTATCTGCCCCGGCATGCATTTGGGACATGCTTCGGTGACTCTCAATATTGCCCGGATACTATGGGGGTTCAACGTCACTCCAGCAAAGAACGAGCGTGGCGAAAACATTGAGGTTGACATGTCAGTGAATCTGTTTCTGGTTTTCATTTCTCTCAAATTACAGCGAGTGTTACTGACATCTGCGCTTACCCGCAGTTTTGCGTTTTCGGATGGCTTCAACTCAAGTCCTTTACCCTTCGAGTGTTTTATCGCCGCTCGTTCACTAAAGCATGTGCAAGTCATTGAGCAAGAGTTTGAAGACTTGTTGCGGCACTTGAAGAAATATGCAATTGGATCAGAGGACTAAGGGGTCATTGACTACGAAGAATATCATGGGCGACTGACTGTCTTCCTCGGGAGAAAGTAAGGTAAATTCACGGATACAGCGCTATGATAGCTCCAAATCAAATTAAGTGTAGGTATTCCACAACCGCTCTGCGATGTTGAGGTTTGGTGCTTGTTGGTATTGAGTTTGGAAGATTCCTCGCCATCTCCGCCAGGAATCAAGCAGCGTCTCCAGGACACCGTCGCAATGCGACTGCCCCTAGCATTGCAGAGGTAGTGGTATGCTCGTCGCAAGGATTTGAGTATGTCTTGCTTTCCGTGGAATGGTAGGGTGACTGAGAATCGATCTCTCCTGAGCTGATACATAGTTAGACGAATGGAAACCTCAATCGTGCAGTAAAATCCGATACTTACCTGAACGGTGTACTGTGATGTATTCTAACCAGCCGTGTTCGGAGCTCTTGCTTCAACTCGTCGGCGGTTACAGTGAAAGCAGGTATTTCGACAACGATGCCCCCTTCTGCTCCGTCAAGGTACCTAGGTCGCCTGTCCCATGATGGCCAACAATCTTCCAGTTGTGCGATTGGGAGCCATTGATGCGGCGAAAGAAATGATATGGTCTCTAAGACGGTGTTTGTACGGAAGGCGTCCAGGTTTTGGATTCTTCTGTTTTGGGCTTTCCAGCCTGACCACCTCAGCCTCCAGCGAGACTGTTTTAGATGACTGCTTTAGTTGTTACTAGGTAGGTTGATATTCACCAGCCACCCACTGCGTCGAGGGGTTTGCAACCCTCGGACAAGCTGGCCAATTAACAACGGCTCCGGCCCTAAAGTCCAGATAGATGTATGGGTCTTCAACAGTGGGAAAGTGCTCGACAGCCTTTGGAGGCCTACCTTCCCATCTCAAACTTTCGCTTCGTCACTTCTGGTGGATAAATTATCTAGATCCAGACGCAACAACTGCTCCATAGTGTGTTGAGGTGAAATGATCTCCAGTAGGTGCTCGTCTAATCTTCCATTAAATCATAGCAAGAACATATGGGTCCATCAGTCTGGGTGGTTCCTGAAGCTCCTCGTGGGCTGTGAGAGAAAACACTTTCAAAAGTACATGCACTCCGGCTATATCTAGCAGTTAAAGCATCACTCCTGTCCACTACTCTGATTTTCCTCATCTCGTACTCTACACTTTGTGTCACATTTTTTCCACTCCCTCAACCATCTCAACCCCCATTAAAATGACTTCTGGATCTGCGACCACTGGCCTTTTTAACCCACCACCTCCAGCACTTTCCGAGTCACATCTTGGATGGCCTCTGACCCCTTGCGCAGGTAGTTTGGCATCCACCACCACCGGCCGGTGATCCGAAATATATACCCCATCCTCGAATTTGTTGGTCAAGACTCCATACGTCAAGAATTGAATGTCGAGAGGATCGCGCACGAACAGGTAGTCAATCCGGATATCGTCCGAGGTGGATGTAGTAAAGCTCGTGGACGCCTTGGTGTTGCCGTACCAGTGTGTTATGGGGACGAGGTCTTTCATGTCGTTGAATCCGCCTCGGGCAGTCAGAGTTTTGTATCCCTCCTTGGTAGACTCAATGTTCAAGTCGCCGCCCAGAAACACTGGAGCAGGCTTCGTCGAGTTGGAGCCTTGGCCCTTCCACTCATCGACGATCTTGATGATTAACTTGGCGCTCTCGTTCCGGGCAACGGTGCCGATATGGTCAAAGTGCGTGCACATGAATACCAGAGGCACACCTGTTGTGCGATGCTTGAACTGCGCAACTGTGACGATATGCGGCAAGGCGGCGTCCCATCCGGTAGAGCCAACTACGTCGGGCGTCTCGCTGAGCCAGTAGGTCTTGTTTCTCTCCAGTTGCCAGGTGTCTGCTTGGTAGAGAATGGGCGAATACTCCCCATCTTGTGCACCGTCATTCCGGCCCACCCCAATGTGATTCCAGGTGCTTCCAAGATCCGACTGGAGGTCGACGAGTTGCTGATTGAGTACCTCTTGCATGCAGATTAAAGCCTCCGGGCGATCGGCGGTTTCAAAGTTGATCTGAGAGGCCATCAAAGGCCGCCGGACAGCCCATGGTTGTTCGCCGGTCGATGGTAATGTTGTGGCGTAACGGATGTTGTAAGAGATCAGTCGCAAGTTAGTCGAATCACTTGCGAGGCCAGTGTTGGCCAGTAACATGGATAAAAATGTGTGTATTTTCATGACGTAAACCGGTTGCCGTGTCTTTAGTAGATGCCTTCGTAAACGAGGATGATTCTGAGGGTCTGGGAATAGGTTAATCGTGGACCGAGCTCTCGGGTGTGATCTGGTCATGTTTTGTCAAGAGGCCACACCCATTACTTTGTCAAGAACCGTGACCAAGACTCGAGGGCAGTTACCTAGTCAACGTCAACGCCGAGATACCTTCCACTTCGAGCATATACGACCAGCCTTCGTCGATGCACTGTCAGGTCCCACCCACGTGGTAACATTACTCCCCGTTGTCCGACGATCTTTAACTCTGGGGACCCATAAAATTGTCTATAACATGGCTCGCAGTACCACCCAAGCAAGGAGTTGGCCTTGTTACAGTGTTCGGCAGTAAGCCCATGCCTGCCATATTTCTGGAACCTTGTAAAGTGTATCGATACCTCGGAGACAATAACACGCAGTGCAAGTCGGACTCAAAATCATATCAGCGGAAAGCTTCATCAAGAAAAGTCGACGAATACATGGAGCTCATGAGGCAGGTGCTACCGATATATGCCAAGAGAGGTTTTTACAATTATAATAGAGCCGTATATTAATATTATATTTTTCGAATAGGTCTTTACATATATTATACTATATATCGACTAATAAGCTACCTTTAGTAATAAGGAGAATATAAAATAGTCTTTCCTTGGGCGGAGCCGGATATACCCAACGAAGACAGTGAAACGCCCATAGGTTTACAGCTTAAGTTTAGGTGGCTGCGATGGCCGGAAGGAAGTTACGAGCCGCAAGCGGAGACTGCTTTTGTTTGTGTTCGGGTTTTTCTTTCTGATACCTTGGGAGGAAGGTACGGAAGTAAGTAGCAGCAGCCGTGCCGCTCCCGTTCACACCTCGGTGAACACACCACATCCAATCTCTGGGAGTAATCACTAGGCGGTTGGGTGGGACCTTCCCATCGGGAACATGCCTCCACCAACATCTACAAATGGCGACTTCCACATTTAGATATCTTGATGTCAGCCTGCTGATCTTACAACTACAGTATAGTAAAATATGTGCTTGTTGGTAGGGACGGCATGTTTCACGTCAGCAATCTCTTCGCATCCCACGAGCTCTAGCTCCGGCCGACTCGGCCCTCCTCCACCCCCGGGTCCTGGCGGAGCAGAATCAAACCAGGCAGAGGCATAATACTCCGGAGCTAGTGCCTGTGAGGCCATGGCATAGACCGGCAAACAGGATGAGTGCTACCGTTTGGGTTGCAATATTCCCTGGTTAGAGACACTACTGGGCAGACGCTCGGAGGTGCGCTGACTGAGATGGTCTGGTGTAACTCCATGGCCGGATGGTCACCTACGTGATGAGTAGATGCTTTTGCTCGCCTCGGTGTTCAATCAAGGTAGTATATAGACTCCAACGCTGGGTTATTACATCCAACCCAGGATTCATCGACGTAAATACTCCTTCCTCAAGCCTGTCTCCAGAATAACGATGGTTCCGGGTCTGCTTGCGTTCCAGATCTTTGTTGTAGGCTTCAGTCTCATCATACTCTGGCGTCGATTCTTTTCACCCATCAAAACGGTCCYRGGACCGTTTCTCGCTTCAGTCTCCCGCTTCTGGCATCTCCACCACATCATCAAGGGAGATCAGAATCTGCAGTTGATCAATCTCCATGACAAGTATGGTATGTGTAACATCGACGATGCGAGAGAGAGCCAAGTTTTCACGAAGCATGGGCTTGAAGGGATCTTTTGACCGAGTGTAATTGCTGATGATCAACCCATGAAGGTCACTTTGTCCGTATAGCTCACAATGAAGTGAGCGTCAGCCATCCGGATGGGATCAAGAAGATTTTGCAAGCCCCCCTGCACAAGGCAAGCTGGTACAAATTCCTCTCGATCCCTGATTACCGCTATCAGACACCCATGTCTACAACCGATCCGAAGAAGAAGGTGGAACGGTCAAGGCACTTCGCAGCCGGGTATACAATGAGCAATCTCCTACAGACCGAGGATTCCATCGACAGCGTGATCGACCAGTTCTTGGCCTGGCTTGACAGGTCTGCCGAATCCAAGAAGGCCGTCCACCTTGACAAATATTTGACCTTCACTGCCTTCGACATTGCCGGCGAGGTCCTTTTCTCCAAACGGTTTGGTTTTCTGAAGGAGGGGCGCGATGTAGGGAACGCCATCGGCAATAGCCTGATGCTAAACCTCTACGCTTCGACCATGGGCTTCTTCCGCTGGATTCACGTAATCCTGATTGGTAACCCCTTCATGACGTTCCTAAACGTCCTGCCATTTGGTCACCTTTTTGATACAACTGTTCGCGCTCTGGACGACCGTCTCAACAATCGTGACAGGAACAGATTCGATGTGGTCGATCACTGGCTCAAGGCCATGGAAAGGAACCCCGGCCAGGTGTCGCTGCGGGATGTCTATGCTGCTGCAACTGGAGCAGTGGGTGCTGCAAGCGATACCATTTCTTGTGCTCTCCAGTCATTCGTTTACTTCATGAATCGTCATCCGAACGCCTGGGAGCGGGCCCGTGGGGAGATTGGAGAGGCACAGCGAACACAGGGTCTCTGTCGGGAGCGTGTCGTCAAGTTCGCCGACGCTCAAAAGCTTCCTTTTCTCCAAGCTTGCATCAAAGAAGCTCTCCGTGTCTTTGGTCCTGTTTCCATGACATTGCCTCGGCTCGCTCCTCCAGGCGGACTGAACATCGGCAGTAAGCACTTTCCGGAGGGCACCATCCTGTCTATTAATCCGTGGGTGATGCATCACTCCAGGGAACTTTGGGGTCCCGATGCGCGAGAGTTCAACCCTGATCGGTGGTTGAAAGACGACGCGGGAGAGCTGGATAGGTATTTCATGCCGGTAAGTGACCTTCTCACCACCAACACACACAACAAGAGCATGTTGTCCCGCCAGCTGACTCGTCCTCTTTCCTCGTACAGTGGGGACAAGGGTACAATTCTTGCCCAGGCCAGCATATTGCCCGCATAGAGTTGTCCAAGATCACGGCAACTCTGGTAAGGGATTATAATATCAGGCAAGTGGATAAGAACCAGGACTGGCAATGGAAGGCATACTTCACAGTCGTTCCGCATTCTTGGCCCTGCTATATTGAAAGACGAGCGGGCAATGAACCGAGTTCATTGTGATGTTGCCATTTGAACGCCTCTTTCAGTTTGCAGCTCAACAGAGACCTTGTCAATACGGAGAACCCCCGCAGTGGATGCAGAGATGGAAAGGACTATTATCAAAGATAGGATTTCTGTCTGTCTGAAAAGTAACACTAGCAAGCCACAATATCTCTACGCAGAACCTGGTCCCTTGTTCTCGCGCTCCTGCAATGCGCTGCGCACCTTTGGGAGAACATAGCGTCCGTAGTCAATGGCATCGTTCAAATTGTCATAGCCACGAATGGAAATGAGCTCGGCTCCGAGATCAACGTAATCGAGGATCGAATCAGCAATAGTCTGAGGGGATCCCACCAGAGCGGTCGATGCGCCGCGAGCGTTGGTAGCAGTGACGGTGGGATACCAGAGCGCACGGTCATGAACATCTCCACGTGAAGCAATTTCCAACAACCGCTGAGAGCCCACGTTCTGCGGTATTGGGGCTTGAACTTGCGCCTTGCCGTCGGAGGACTGACTTCCTCCTCCCGAGATGCGAGCCTGGTTCGCCTTCAAAATATCCAGTGTGTGGTATGCCTTTTGCCAAGCCAGGTCATCCGTCTCAGCAATGATGGGCCGGAAGGTGACCCAGATGCGAGGACGGTCTGAGTCGGGGCGGCCAGCTTGGGCAGCTGCTTGGTAAATGCGGTCAATCTGGTCCTTGGTCTCTTTCAGAGGCTCGCCCCAAAGGCCAAAGATATCGGCCAAGGCGCCTCCAATGCGGTAGGCCTCCTCCGATGAGCCACCGACCGAGACTGGGATGCCGGTACCATTGACGGGACGAACGCGGTTGGAGAATTGCTTGAACTGATAGAACTTGCCATCCCAGTCAAAGGGTTCTGGGGACTGCCAGGCGCGACGCAAGATGCGGATGTACTCCTCGAGTCGAGCATAGCGCTGGTCTTTGGGTAAGAAGTCGCCCTCCTTGGCTTGCTCAGCATCGCTTCCGCCGGCGATAAAGTGTACGACGGCTCGACCTGAACTGAGCTGGTCAAGCGTGGCTAGTGCTTTCGCAGCGACGGTGGGATAAAGCGTGTTTGGACGCAGTGCGATGATGATCTTGAGGTTCTTGGTGGCGGCGGCAATGGTGGCGCCTATGGTAAAAGGGTCATAGGACGAAGAATCATAGGGCACAAGAGTGTAGTTGAAGTCGTAATCATCGAGCGTCCGGGCATAGCGAACCAGGTAAGCAGGATCAATGCCGGCGCCCGGGATCGGATTCACCTCGGTGGAAGCATTGGGGAATGTCAAGCTGATGAACTCGGTAGGCATCTTTGGCGAGCACGACGATCCTGAGACTGGTTTTCGACTGGTTTCTGCCTGGTTTTTGGCTGGTTTCTGGCTTCTTAACTCGGTCGGATAAAAGGGAGAGCGGCGTAGCAATATATTCGAAGAGATGGCGAGTGTTGTTCTGATGAAGAAGTCGGCATCATGGTGGTCATAATAAAGGCACGAGGCGTGGCAGGATCGGATACCTCATCAAAGAGGAGAGAGGCCATGACGACAGCTGTTTGCGGATCACGCAATGCGGGATGATGGTGTTCTTGATATGTAAGCAAAGCCATGAACCATCACCCCGACTACCAAATCGAAGGCATGGGCACGGTGAGGTAAGTGACCCCCATTTTACACCAACCCCCGTGGCATCTCAGACAGCCAGTGTCGCATTGATGGCGATGGCATCATTCTGTCGTGATATTGCCGATGGTCACGGGTCAGAGACAAACCCACGTGACAATGGGATCCAAAACGCGAGGAAAAGTATGGGTTGAATTTGATGTCAGGTTGAAGCCATCGCCAGACGAAGATTTGGTGAGAAAATCGCAGATACACGGCGTTTAGGTGGTGAAAACCGACGAGATGGTCGCCTATATCGCAAGTTAGCCAAGAAATTGGGTGGAAGGGACAGGGGGCAGGAACGGCAACAGCGCAAAGTGCAGGCAAGGAAGCTGAGCCAAAATCTGGGGAAGGAACCGTGGAGAGAACCTCAGAGTCGGAATCAACCGGGATCGCATCTTGCAAGCACCTCTGGGCTCAGCTCAACTTGTTGAATTGCTTGGCCAGAAGGCCAAACGCTCTCGAAGCAGGCACGACAGGCTTCGCATCGTCCGAGGCCTGGTCAGAATCGGTTGGGCTTGGCGATCGGGATTGGCCGCGAGGGCACCAACAACACCACCCATAGCCCCCCATCGAACCATTCGCAGCCATTTGCAGCCATTTGCAGCCATTCGCAGTCTCGCTGGGCCACCACCGTCACCCCATACCGTCGCTTTCAAGAGACCACATCACGCCAACAACCACACCACCAAACCAAAACACCATCGACATCGCGAACCGCACACGTCCTATTGCTATACCGCCTGTCATGTCCCAATTAAATACCCCTTCCCCCGATTGCTTCGGTCCTACTCTGCCTCCTGCTTCACCAGACCTCGACTGATCTCCAGACCATCATCCATACCTACTCCGAGCCTTTGGAACTCGACGTCAACTTTGTTGCACTTGCACATCAAAACACACAATGACTGCCTTCCGCCCAAGTCCCTTCAGGCCCACTATGCCCCTGCGTGTCTCTTCGCAGCCACAGACACTTCTCAAGACGCCTGCAACAAGGTAGGTGGCCATCCCACCGTTCCATCCTGCTTGACGAATGTATGCTCATGTCATGATAGATCAGCGCTATTGCCAAAGGTTGTGCCCGGCCTGGTTGTCTTTGGTGCAGGTAAGCATAACCAACCCCAGCGCAAACCTGTCCATCGGCGGCGCCGTGTTGCTCGCGTCTGGTCCTAACTGAGAATCCTTCGTCATGGAACAGTCTACACCGTCGTTTCATATGTCCGTTCTCAGTTGCGGAATGAATCCAATACGCTGAACCGGGTCTTCTCTCAACAAAACACCCCAAGCGTCATGGAGAAGAGGAAAGAGCGGTACTTGATCGAGACCGAGGGTGATCCCCGCAAGACGATATACAATGTGTTGAACTGGTAGAGCCACGGATATCATGTAACTTGGGTAGGCGGCGTTTGGGTGGCTGTGAGCAACGGGAACTGTTTTGTTTCGGTGCTCGCGTTGGAGACAGCGGCGTTATTAGTGTTTTTATACCAAGGGAGAAGTGATGTTGCACTCAGTAAAGTCCACCAACAGATTCCACGTGGTATGTCGGGTCCATAGCGGGCCTGAGACATGGCAGTACATATATACATCGTTCTACGCAGTAACCGCCCACCACGGTAGACTGCAGAAACAGGAACTAACTCGACACGTGTACTCTGCAGCACTAATACGTGACTGTATCTACGGGAAACTGTTAGTGGGAGATATGGACACCATGCTTCGCTCCTCATTACCAGTACGTCCCCTGTCTCCTCCCCGGTGATCTCACAACAACAAGAACAGGGCAATACGAACACTGTAAAGGTCGTCAGGAAGTAGGCGCAAGATGGCAGGAACCACTTCGGGGCAGCCTACTTGCCTGGTATCGCTTTTCAAAGATAGGTACGTGTGTTCTTCATCTGATCTTCCGCGTTTTTACTTACACGCATGTGCTAATCAACGGTGTATGTCATAGGCCTAAGGAGGAGCATGCTTCCGGCTGGTCTTCCTTGTGGGACAGCGACAAAAGTCACTTCTGGGATCGCGGAAAGCCTTCGCCTGCTCTGCAAGACCTGTTGAACCTTTACCCTGATGTGGTGTCTGAACTCCCCCGTGGCTCAGAACGACGACGCAAAGTTGGTGCCAGTGAGTAAAATGGCTTGCTGTGTAGCTGAACATGGTCTTTCACTGACCAAATCTAGGGCTGTGGGAAGGGTTATGACGTGGTGATGCTTGCCTTGCATGGCTACGATACCTATGGACTCGATGTTTCTGGGAAAGCTGTCGAAGCTGCCAGGGAATATGCCGCCAACGAACTACGTGATCCATCTGCGTACAACTTCAAGGAAGCATCCCCGTATACCCATTCACCTGAAGGCGCGACTCGCGGCACTTATCGCGGGGCGAGAGGGCACCGTTGGGGGTAGGGTAAGATATGCGTTGTTGTACGAAGGAGAGGAAAGGAAGTGTGCGTGGAGGACTGGCTATATGGGCGAGAGCCCAGCAGGCCAGTCCGTGCGCGCGCACGTGAGGCTGCACGTGACTGCATAACATGTGGCCAGTGCGTGAGTGCGTGGCTCTGGGCCATGGCACCAGCTCTGGCATGGCACATGTGCAGTCAGTGCAGTGCAGTGCAACCACATCACAGGCTAGCCCTGTGATAGCACTGCCACCTTTTCAGTTGGCAACTTCTTTGAGCGAGAGTGGGAATCTCTTCTCGCTACTGAAGACGAACAGAAGTTCGACCTCATATACGACTATACGGTAGGCTGCAGTTCATTCGCTTCTCATTTTATCAAACTGTTTTGTCTGCTCTCGCCTCCAATTTTGCTGACATCATGTTAGTTCTTGTGTGCTCTTCCACCGGATATGCGCCGGGATTGGGCAGTTCGCATGAGTGAGCTTCTAGTCCCAAACGGCATTCTCGTATGCTTCGAGTTTCCTCTCTACAAAGATCATAGACTCCCTGGACCTCCCTGGGGATTGAAAGGCGTTCACTGGAACTTGCTAGCCGAGGGTGGCAACGGCCTGATTGATCCAGTGTGACGAACGGCAGTCTGATCTGCCTAAGTGGGATAGCTGAAGGTTGATACTTATCAGAAGACGTTCGGTGAAGCCAAAAGGTTCACAACAAGTAAGGTAGCGTTATACTTGTCTCGGTGATAATGATCAATTGACTACTGCAGAATTGGCTGGCCCGTGTTATTCGCTTAGTTCGTAACATCCAGCCTCTGGTATGCCAGAGGAAACAACGCCAAAAGAGGGGCTGTTTGAAAGGAAACTATATCTAACGCCGGAGAGAACGTTTGAAATCGGACAAGGCACAGATATGTTAAGCGTTTGGAAGCTTCAGCAATGAGGCCCCTGGGGCACCGTATTCATCTCGGACTATACGCTAAGGCTAGACCCTCCCTCTAGGCTTGATGGACTCACCATCTTCCAGCTGCAGACGCAGTCCAGCTATTTGAATTCTCGGCAGGTCATCATCGACGCTAATGCAATATCTTTCTCCTTCCTATCTGTTCCTCTCACCCTACCTACGACCCGACATGTCGAGACGCATGAGCTGCTTGCCCGGAACAGGACTAGTCTCATCCCAACTATTCCCGGGTTTCTTACATACCACTTCCCCTAACACAGTATGGGTTCCCGCCCTTCTTGCTACTAGCATTCGGTGAGGTGATAAGCAACACGTCGCCATGTGGCCTGGTGCCCGTACAGGAATTGAACAGCCCGTTACGGACCTTGCACGATGTCCTTCCGACCCTATTCCAGACGGCAACCATCGGTTTGGCCTATGGAGCAGACGCTGTTGCCGCAGCCCATTGATTCCTGGTTGTTTTCCTGCTGTTAGTATTGCTTGACAGAAGGCTATGCATTAGAACCCTACAATCACTAGATAGATATTCTGTGCCGTTTGGTGAGGATCGCCATCGCCCTCCTGGATGGTGGTTGGTGTCCAGTTGTGACGAACGGCAGTCTGATCTGCCTAAGTGGGATAGCTGAAGGTTGRTACTTATCAGAAGACGTTCGGTGAAGCCAAAAGGTTCACAACAAGTAAGGTAGCGTTATACTTGTCTCGGTGATAATGATCAATTGACTACTGCAGAACTATCTAACAATCTGAGTTCTCCAGTCGTCCCTTTATACTCCTGACACCTT
>RAOB01000023.1:0-114700 GCA_009804825.1 Neurospora sp. FGSC 26638
CCCCCGCTTCCTTCTAGTTTGTTCTGCCTGCAGAAACAACACAAAAAAAAAAAAAAAAAAAACCAACCTGGAAACCAAACCAAACACACCAAATCTTCATGCCTTCCTAGTATTGTAGCCTTGTTCATGACACGCCGCTCGCTCTTGTTATCCATTCATTCTTCTTTTTATCATTTATCATATATTTCTTTCTTTCCTTAAGGTATGGTCCTCGGAACCTCATTCATGTTCTTTCTTCTTCCCCTTCTCGTCAGTCGTCTTTTATTGGCTTGGCCCTTCAGTTGCACTTTTGTCTGTCCGTGTCCTGCTAGTTACTCAGTACCTTTCGCCGTTGCTTCGTTATACGAAGGGGGTGGGGCCGGGGCCGAAGACGGGGTAGACGTAGACGGGGTAGACGACGAAGACGACGACGACGACCATAGCGTGGGGACTAGGGCCCGGCCCGACGACGACAACAACGACGACGACGATGGCATTGGGGCCGGGGCCGGGGCTGATGAAGACGATACCGATACCGTGGGGACCGGGGCCGAAGACGATGGTTTTTGGGCCGGGGCTGAAGACGATGCCGTGATCAGTGGGACTAGGGTCCGGGCCGAAGACGATACCGTGACCAGTGGGACTAGGGTCCGGGCCGAAGACGACGACGACGATGGCATTGTTGGGGCCGGGGCCGGACTCGAGAAGTTTTCGTGAATCAGACGGGCAATGTCATACAGTGGCCAGAGAAAATGGAAGGTAACGGCCACGAAGATGAATTGACTGAGCGCGGTCCTCAATCGTCTGGGAGAACCGGGTCTATACGAAATCAAGTTCTCCCAGACGTGTTCGGCTTTACAAAAATGAAATCGCACCACTCCTATTAGGTATACGATCGAAATGACCACCGGAGCCCACATCCATGATTCCCAGTGAACAGCGGAAGGTTGAGACATCCCCCGGTGGACGGTCAAGGGTGTCGCGGTTGGGGTCATGGTGACGGGGACCACCAKGACCGGGACTGTTGGTGTTGGTGTTGGATCAAGAAATGCCATTGTAGATGTGGTGGATGTGACCTTGCCACGAAACGGAAGAGGTGCCAAAGAAGTCGAGATTGTTGATGGGTGGTGAAGTGTTGATGGGTGATGGAAGGTTGTGTGGGTTGTGCACGGAAGAGGTGCGAAGGTGTGATGGTGTTTCTTATGCCGACGGATGTAGTCTAGTTCATGGGATGTTAGCCGTTAGCTTTTGGCTCCCAGGCAAAGACTTTGTAAAGGATCGATTCGAACGAACGGGCTTTGGTCCGAAGCTTTCGACTTTGGAGGGGTTAATGTTTCCGATATTAGTATCGAACGATGGTAGTAAGTTTGATAGAGGAAGGTGAGAGAGAACGATAGGTAGTGGAATGAACGGCCTGAATATAAACCCCTCTCATCTTCGTGACACGTAGTCCTTTCTGCACGAGTCACTGTCCGCTGGGCTAACGCGCAATTTTTTCCAGTAGCATAAGCAGTGCAGGTTCGGAGGTCCGAGGCCACGGTTATCGAAGAAACTCGGGCATGGTTGGAAGTCTGCCATTTGCGTTTGGCTGTATGTACGTGGTTTTTGATGCAACTGGCAAGGCTTTAACCATGCGTTGCCGGACCGTTTCGTTTCCAAGTTTTGCGAGTTTCATTGGTACAAGTGTTCTTTTTGAATGTACTTGACGAGGTGTTCACTCTCTCTCGGCACCACCACCAGTCCGGACTCCGGGGCTGGAGATATTATACTCTTGCGCTGGAGTTGATTGATACACTACACACTTGGGGGTTTGCTTTGCCGTGACGTCTGAAGTTACCGTATGTTCCTAGAGGTCTTTAGTCATGCACTCTTTTCTGCTCAGCTCTTTCTCAAAGCCTTCCTCTTCCTTCTTCCTTTTCCTTTTCCCTTCTCCCCTGCCACTTCTTAACCGCTGTCGGTTCCATCCTGTCGAAAATCTCTACTCCCGAGGTAGCGACAGTGCTCAATACACCCTGAGTTTCTTCGGTAACTGTGACCTCGGACCTCCGAACCTGCTTACCCTCCATGAGGAAGGTACTAGTATAGATATACGGAAGGAGGCTGTCGACGATGAGAAAGAGCACAACGCTATGGAAAAGGCACAGTCAGATACAGAAGGAAGGAAGCTATTCACAGATGGAAGGAAGCCAGGCACAGAGGGAAAGTCGGTACCTGGCGATGCCTGACAGGAAGGAAGGTTGGCCACGAGATTTCCGGTATTGAAGACTGGCTTCCCCAGGCCTTGGGAGCTGTTCTCTTCTCCCCATCTTCATCACACTTCTACTTCAAATCAATTGATTCACATTCACTTTCGTCTGACACCCACCATTACTCAAGTCCCCACGTACATTTATTCCGCTGCATCGCCCCCTTGAATTCTCCTTCCGGCAACCAACCAACTTTTTTTTTACACACTTTCTCTCATCTCAAAGTCCATTGCGCGATTTTTGGTATGTCTCTCGCTCCCCATTCTGCCCTCCACTTTCCCCCCTATTCAACTCATTTCTGAGACAATGCAACAGTCTCTTCCCACCGGACTTCTGAACGAAACATTCCAGTTCCAACGCTCAAACATCTTTGGTATGTCTCTCCCTCCCCATTCTGCCCTCCACTTCCACTCCACTTCAACTCATTTCTGACACAATGCAACAGTCTCCCTGCCTATCATGAATCTCCCGTGGCCGTTCGACAGCATCCCGATCGATCCCCCGACCCTCCCGGGATCGGGCCCAGACATACCAGCCACAACAAGCCCAGACATACCCCAAACAATCGCGCAGAAATGGCGCTCCTAGGTGTGGGGACCAATCATTGGGGTATAGTTCTTACTCGGCATCTGGAGACTGCATTTTGAAGCCGACAAGTTGTTTTTCAGGTGGCTCGGTGACATCTCTGAGCTACACCGGCAACCTCCGATGCGTCTTCGACGCTTCTTGATTCTCTGGATGTTCCTCGCTTTTGCATACGCTTTTGTCTGGGGTTTCCTCGATGTCGGCTGATACTTGATTGGTTGCATCGTCTCAGCCGGAGGCGTCAAATTTCCTGCAAACCCAGAGGCAGCAAACTCAGAGGCAGCATCTTCGCCGTTATCTTCGCTCTCAGTGGTTTCCTGTTCATTCTCACTTGGCTATTCTGGACCCGAGGCAGCACCATCCCCCGAGGCTACAACGCCATCATCCCCGCCCCCCTCCATACGATGAAGCAGCGGGGAAGGCTACTGGCGGGATACGGACAAAAGGCAAGAGACAAGAGGCAAGAGGCAAGAGACAAGAGGGACCAGATTATAAGGGAAGAATGGGTAACAAGAGCGTGTCATGAACAAGGGCTTGGGAGGATTTGAAGATTTAGTGTGTCATGAACAACAGAAGGGCTTGGAAGGATTTGAAGATTAGTTGTGTTTAGTTTTTTTTTTAGTTTTTTTTATTTTTTAGTTTTTTCTTCTCTTTTTCTCGGTTTCAACCTTTTTCTTCGACGACAACTGGAGGAAGGTAAAGAAGCACGACGGGTCGATTGAAGGAGGGATCCATATCATCGGATCATTCAGTTTGTACATTTGGCTTGGGAAGATTTGTAGAGGCAGGTACGAAGATGGCTCATCGTTGCCACTGCTCCTTTTTATAAGGTAGATAGTAGACTACCTCTAGCGACAATGCCCAATAACACTCTCCTGGTCCAAACCCTTGCAACAATCCTTAAACAGTTGTCGGTTTCTACGGTCGACACCACAAATCTGTTTCACAACAAAGGTTCCATGCACACGTCAAATCAGCTTGATGTTCCCATTACACGTAGGTACTGTACTGTCCCCGACAACTCGCCACGTATATGTAGTGGTGTCACCAGGGACTAGGTAGGATAGGAAAGGAAGGGAAGGAAACGAGGGGAAGGAAGCAAACGTACGCTGTTGGCTGTTTTGTAACCTAGTTTTTTGCAGCAGGAGGCGGTTTGGGTGCGTAGAAGAGAGCCGTCGGTGGAAAGCATGCAGATGCAATCGTCCGGGTTGAGGTACCATTCGCAGACTTGGGCGAGGACCGGGGCGGTCATGCCGGTTGCGAGGGAGAGGAGGATGAAGAGGGAGGTGGTTTTGAGCTTCATTTTTTTTCTTCTTTGATTGAGTGAGTGAGTGAGTGAGTGAGTGGTCTTGTAGAGGTAGGTAGTGTCCTAGGTCTTAGGCTGTCCTTCGTTATCGTGATCTGTTGTTGGAGACGTGCAGAGCAAAATGCGCTTTCGCGTGACCGGGGAGGACATGGAGTTATATCCATCTTTAACACATAGGAAGGACGGGAGGTCGTCGACATGAGTGAGGTGACGAAGCATACCACCTCACGCTGCTATTTTGTGGTAGCGATAGGACCACATCACCGTCGTCATGGAGTCGCTGTCAGTGTTTAGCCGCACCACCGCAATATCGAGGTCATAAGCGAGGGTAACATCCCACTTGCCGAGGGCAGGTGCCGGTCTTCCGACTGGACATATAATGGAAGACATCTACACTTCCTGAATCAAGAGCACGAAGGCATTGCCAAGCGCTATAACTATGGTAAACAGTCACCGCAAAGGCAGGTGGTAGGAGGTTTATGTATGAGTCGTACATCATCCACAAATGTTCATTCAGTGGTTCATTCTCTGGTTGCTTACCTCTAGGTATGTGCCAGCTCACCTCCCGTTGCTATGAACCAGACGTACCGGGATTCTGAGTTACAATCCAAACCTTGCTAAATTTAATAGCAGGCCAGGTTTGTAGGCCACTCTATTACCCCTACTACACGGTGAAGCTCGAAACGCCACGCTGGGATAACGGTCTACCACTTACCACTGGCGAAAGAGTTAGGCGCACGACTTAAGACGTGTAGAAGTAGATTAAGTACATACAGGCTAATACCCGCCTCCGCAAAAGTAACCCAAGATCCCGGTACGTGGGTTGTTGTTGTTCTTGTTCTGGAAGTCAGCTCGTAGAATCTCATCGACTCTTCATGGGAACATATGCGAGGGAAGATAGGTGTCTGGTGCTTGTTACCTAGGTACCTACCTGATCACCAGGGCTAGGTTAGTAGCGACCACGCCCAAGAAACATTGCTCCCCGTATCCGCCAAACTACCTTACCTATCAGGCGATGGCCAAATGTTTTTTTTGAAGGAATGTATTATTAGCTTGTATAGCAATGATCAAGTAGCGTAGTTACTGAGTTGGTATACCGCTGTTTCTCGCGTGCTGTGCTTTGAGTGTTTGCTCTGCAGACCATCTGGTCGTAACCTAAAATATTCCTGTCGTCCGTCATAACTCTTGTCAAATCCATTACTCCCACCATTCATTAGTACCCCATCATCCACGCCTCCCCATCCTTGCCTCTAATTGTTCTCTCCAACCGTTGCCATCCACCTTCAATCATCTTCCATCCAGCATCCATTACTCCCACCATCCCATCACCCCCTTATCCACGACTCTCGTCATTACCTCCCTCCCCATACCCAACATTACCGCCACCTGCACCCACCTCCCCAACCCCCACTCCGCCAAATTCTCCCAAGTCTGAAACTCCTACTTCCACTGACTCCCCGTAACAGTCGGCTCAGCCATATCAACCAAGATCTCCCAAGTCTGAAACTCCTACTTCCACTGACTCCCCGTAACAGCCGGCTCAGCCATATCAATCAAGAACCCCTTCGCCTTGACAAGCTTGACCAAAAAGCTCGGCACCCCCCACCCCACAACCTGCCCGACACCTCCACCGGGGCCGATGGGGACCAACAACGTTCCGGCCATCTTGTTCTTGAATGTCTTTTGTTTGAGGGGGGGAGGTAACTTGACGCCGTTCTCATGGCCGTCGGGGCCCAAGATCTTAGCTGCCAAGTCTGCTCCAATGCTCGAGCAAACAACGGGAACCTGGAAGTTCGTGGAGATGAGTGTGTTATCGCTGCCGGAAACGACGTCGCCTACTGCGTAGATGCCGTCCGCTTGGGGATCGTTTTCCGAAGAACCGCGCACGCGGAAGAAGGCGTCTTTGGTGATTACGCGAGAAGAAGCGTCGAGCCAGGTTGTGGGCAGAAACTCGTCGGCGTTTCCCGAACCGCCCGTGGCGTCGATGTACAAGCCTACGGTGCGGGTGGTGCCGTCGCTGAGTTCCACCGTGGTCTCTGATCCCTCAGCGGAAGCGGAATCGGAAGAGGAAACGACCTTGACGCCGTGGATCACTTTCATAAAGGAACCAAAGTTTTTCTTGAGGTACGCCTCTGCTTTGCGGCCGAGTGAATCCGAGCAGTTGCGATTCAAAAGACGATCGGAGCCCGAGAGGAGAGTGATGGTGACACCCTCCGTCCTTCCCTCGGCCTTGAGCAACGTAGCAATTTCTCCAGCGGTTTCAACGCCCACCGGTCCGCCGCCTGCGATCAGGACTGAGTGATGCGGGTGCGTGTCCGCCTGCAAATTCTTCAACTTGGTCCTGATCCCCTCCCACTCGCGCTTGGTGGCATCTTCCGCCGGCCGCAACCCCTCCGTTCCCGGACCAGGCATGGTCCACAGGGCCGAGCGCGCTTTGGTTCCCGTGGCGATGATGAGCACGTCGTAGCGGACTGTTCCTTCGGGGTCGTTTACCAACATGCCATCCCCCGACAAATTAGTGTCGACATGCTTGAATTTGACCTCCTTATTCGCCGTGTCCACGTCGGTGGCAAAGGCCTTCACTACCGTCACCAGTTCCCCATATTGCTTCACAGCGTCTTTCAAATCCCTGAACACCTTTGCTTCTCCCCCTGGCAAGAGATCGGGTTGGATCAAGGCGCGGGGCGAGGCGGGCTTGAAGAAGAAGTGGCTGTTGGGGGTTATCAGGGTGATTTTGTATTGCGCAGGGGAGGGTTGAGAGGAGAGGCGCTGGAGGGCGGGAATGGTGTGCCGGGCGAGGGTGTGTAGCACGCCCAGGCCAGCGAGGTTGCCGCCGAGGATTACGATGGTGGTTGGGAGGGGCGTGGACGTGGTAGTGGGAACCGGGGCAGTATTATCAGTGAATGCTGATTGCGGTTCGGTGGACGCCATTTTTGGGGTTGGTGTTATTGTTGTGGTCAAGTTGGATGGTATGGCGCGCTGAAAAGGTGTTGACCAAGAAACGCGAGATCCTGAGGTCGTACGTGGTGGTCGCGAGGAAGAGGGAGGGAGGGAGGCCCGGGTCGGAAGATCCTGGTAGCTCTTATCGGTTATCGCCTTTATTTATCGCTCCCTTGCCAATTCCGCCTTCCAATGTCGCACAAAACACGGGAAAGACCAATATCAATGTCCAAAAAAGGGAGCTAGCGTTGGAAGAAAGAAAAAGAAAAAAGGGAAGTCGGAAGTCAATGAGACCCACAAGTTAACATCAGCTTCGATAACTCGCCAATCACAGCACACCACCTTCAGCGCTATCCACTAACAAATACCCCTAACCCACAGTGTCCACCAACCAAAATAACCTTAACTGTTCCAACAGCCCGAAAGGGAAGACAAGGCAGATGAATTTGGATTTGTCGACGATGATTCAGCCTTGATAAGCTCAGCTGGTTCTGCTGACAAATTCTCTTTCCCTAGAAGTAAACTCCATGGACTCAGATTTAGTCTTACATACAGCTCGGATTATTGCAGATTCAGCATGCTTAACTGGGCTGGATTGGGCCCAGGTACGGCACGAGGGAACAAGTCATATTGTGCCTTACTTAACTAAATTGCCTTAATGAAACCTAATTCTGGAAGTCGAGTTCCCTTAAACCTGTTGATGTCGAGGACGGGATACACATTCATTAAAGGACCTTAACGAAAATGGCAACTTCTTTTAACCCTCGGGGTACCTGGAAACTTTGAGATTCTGGGTCAATCAAAATTGGCAGCCGGTAAGTTTATGTCCGTGAACCTGCCAGCCATGAGATTGTCAGCTCACTTTCACAATTCGGTTCAAAAAAAAGGAGAAGAAAAAGAAGAAAGAAAAGAAAGGGTGTTGAGGAAGAAAACCTGACGTGAAACGACATACCCAGGCCATATCCTCGGTCCGGGGACAATGTATTCCTGTTCATTCGATATCCGTGTCAGCTACACCAAACAGCTACAGTGATGAACTTTGATGCGATATTGGGCACTCACCGTCCTATTCGCATTCTCCTCCGAGTACACATCAATGAAGATATCCGGATCTATCCCACACCGTTAGCCACCCCTTCCGCTCATCCATCAATCCCCAACCTCCCGCAGTCTCCCAAAACAAAAAAACAACGAAAAGAAACTCACCATCATCCCTATAAGCCCCCGGAAACCTAACCCAGTACTCCTCAGGCGGCAATACCCCCTCTCCTTCTCCCTCTCCCCCAGTATCCCCCCTCCGCACATCCAAATGCCCACACTCAACATACCACTGGGGCCTCCCCGCCACATGCAAGCTCAAAATCTCATGCCTCACAATATACCTCCCCTCTTTTAGTCTTCCCGGCACCCTCACCTCCCACCGATTCTCCCCATCCCCATCCCACTTCTGGAACTGCTTCTGATACCACGTTCCCTCGGCCAAGTTTGGTCCCGATAGGAGTCCGGCTTCCCAGATTTTGAACCACCTCACCTCCTCTAACTTGACAGCCGTACAATCACCCTCACCTACGTGCCCAACCCCGTTACTGTCAAGGGTAGAGGAGGAAGAGGAAGAGGAAGAGGAAGAGGGAGAGGAGGAGGAAGAGGAAGAGGAAGAGGAAGGAGAAGAGGAAGGGGGACAAGGCCCCGACAGCCAAACGCTCATCGGCCCCACCGGGTGCAGCCAGTAGTAATAAATAGCTGATAGGTTTTGCCCGGGAGTAAAGGAGATGTAGTGCGAGGGTATGTTGGGCGGAGAGAGGCCAGGGGTGTTGCATGCCAAAAAGGGGGAGGTGGGGGAGAAGAGCGGGTTGATAGAGGAGTAGGATCGTTGGGGGATGCCAACGATTTGGGAGAGTTGGAGAGGGCCGAGAGGGGAGGTTGGGTCGTAGCTTTTTTGTTGGGTGGGGAGGTGGTTAGTTGGTTGTGGTTTTGATTTGGTTGTGGATTGCAGCTAGGGGAAGAGGACGGGGAAAGGTGATGGTAGGGGCGAGGGAGGAAAAAGGTACGGAAGGGGGAAAGTGAAAAAAAGGCTGGGATATGAAGTGGCGCCGTGCCGGTTGTGTGAACCGAACGGAGCCGGGAGAAGTTGAGAAATTAGAGGAGGTGGTAACTTACCCCGGATACCAGACATCACCGACGGTGTAGTTGGCCAGTCCACCGTGGGCCGATACGAGGGCCGACCCGGAGCTGGAGCCGGAGAACGGCGATGCCAAGAGAGTTGCTAAGAAAAGCGGGATCATGCCGGGTGTATGATTGTGGTTAGGATAACACGTTTCTGGAGGTGACGTGGGATGATGATACGGGGGTTGGCTTGGCTTTTGTTGGGTAGGATTCACTGTTGGGATCGGTAGATAGAAGAATACCGTGGACTTACAGCCGGCAGCTTTTCGATCAGGTGGTCCCTGACGAAACAAATCTCTACCCGCATTCCAAGAAGAGAGAAAAGGGGGACAGACGGCTACTGGTGGCTGTTAGATGTACAGATTATCCACCAATGCGAGTTCCCAACCATGAGAGACCATGTCTTCAGAGGTGGGAGTAAAGGCATTGCAAAGCACACTACCCTCTTCCATGGTATTCGGGATTTATAACTGGTCCATCTGCAATCTAGCTATATGAACATTTCTAGGAGCCTGCGTGTAGTGGATATTAGTTGATATTAGAGCCGTGATGAAATTGGCCTCCTAAGAAGACGGTTACCGGCAAGATGGCGTCCAAAGCTTGTAAGGGGCAGCCGTTTCACGATGCCAGTAGAATGATACTCCAGCAAGAAAATGTAACGAGATTTGGAGGCGTGCTTTGCCATCTGAGATCGTCATACCCCAGGTTTGCCATGTGGCATTGAATTGCAGCCTCTTCGGTACTTGTAACAGACTGCAACCCTCCGGCCGAAAGCGATGAGACAGGGGGGAGCTCTTCCGGAGTGAAACTTGCATCACTGTGGAAGGGTGAGATTCCTGAGCTCGTTGGGTGAATGACTCTCAAGTGGTTCGTGCCAACTCCATAGTTCGTAGGTATCATCGTGGCCAATCAGACAGTGACGGAAGCGATCTCATGCTTGACATAAGGTTGATAGCAAGGTGGAAACGAGACAAGGACTCACTTGTGCTATGCTCCCAAACTCCATGATCATTTCTTATACCAAACGCCGAAACCCACAACAGAAGGTCTTGGAACTATCATCCATTTCCCCGGAAAATATCAGGCCAATCAACGCGTGTCTCCAACTTCGGGGTCGATGAAGCCGTGCCTGCATTCGGCAGTAGGTAGAGTGCCATAACAGCCGGCACGAATCGGGGGTCGGATCTGGCATCCGGTGAAAATAACGTTTGATCTCCCATGCCATGCCAAATAGCCATATTAGCCTACTTTGACATTGAGATCACACGCCTGGCCATCATGCGAATCGTCTCCACGCACTTGTTCTCATCCATAGTGCCAAGACGAATCTTTTCATGGCAATGTCAAGCGCTTGCTTGAAGGGACTGCTTGAACTTAACAACACTCATGGCTAGCACAAGGTTCGGGCAAGAAAGTGCATCCGAAGGATTTCGCCCAGGAACATGGTAACCTTATCGTCTCCTGACTTGATAGCCTCGGCAGATGAAAAAAACCATATAAGACGGGAGTGAAGTCGGAAACACTCGTCTCCCACCTGCACACCTCATCAAGCAAGCAGTCACTATGGTCCACTTTAGCTCCGCCCTCTTGCTCGCCAGCGCGGCCTTCGCCGTCGCCGCCCCGGCCTCCCAAATCTTTGAGCGCCAATGCTCCGTTGCCGGCAGCTACCCCACCGCGGCCGTGTCCAAGCTTCCCGACCCCTTCACCACCGCCGGCGGACAAAAGATCACCACCAAAGCCGACTTCGACTGCCGCAAGGCCGAGATCTCCAAGATCCTCCAACAATACGAGCTCGGCACCTACCCCGGCAAGCCAGACAAGGTCGAGGGTTCCCTCTCGGGCAACACCCTAACGGTGCGCATCACCGTCGGCAGCCAGACCGTGTCCTTCTCAGCCTCCATCAAGAAGCCCTCCTCCGGCAGCGGTCCCTTCCCAGCCATCATCGGCATCGGCGGCAGCTCCATCCCGATCCCCAGCACCGTGGCCACCATCACCTTCCCTAACGACGACTTCGCCCAGCAATCCGGCAGCTCCTCGCGCGGCAAGGGCAAGTTCTACACCTTATTCGGCAGCTCGCACTCGGCTGGCGCCTTGACGGCCTGGGCATGGGGCGTAGACCGACTCGTCGACGCACTCGAACAAGTCCAATCCTCCTCGGGCATCGACC
Organism: Neurospora sp. FGSC 26638; assembly: GCA_009804825.1. Classification (NCBI taxonomy): domain Eukaryota; kingdom Fungi; phylum Ascomycota; class Sordariomycetes; order Sordariales; family Sordariaceae; genus Neurospora; species Neurospora sp. FGSC 26638. The sequence goes on from RAOB01000023.1 coordinate 11,387, forward strand.
CCAAGCGGCTAGGCGTCACCGGTTGCAGCCGCAACGGCAAGGGCGCCTTCCTAGCGGGAGCCCTCGTCGACCGCATCGCCCTGACGATCCCACAAGAATCCGGCTCGGGCGGCGCCGCCTGCTGGCGCATCAGCGACAGCGAGAAGTCCTCCGGAAAAAACATCCAGACGGCTTCCCAGATCGTCACAGAAAACGTGTGGTTCTCGCCCGTCTTCAACTCGTACACGCGGCAGGTGACCAACATACCCGCCGACCACCACATGTTGGCGGCGCTGACGGTGCCGCGCGGGTTGATTGCGTTTGAGAACGATATCGACTGGTTGGGCCCCGTGGCGACGACGGCGTGCATGCAGGCTGGTCGGCTCATCTATAAGGCGTATGGGGTGCCGAATTATATGGGCTTTTCGCTGGTGGGCGGACATAGTCATTGTCAGTTCCCGAGCAGTCAGCAGAGCGAGCTGACGAGCTATATTAATTATTTCTTGCTGAATTCGGGGACGGCGCCCGGGGCGGTGGAGAGGAGCTCGGCGAAGGTGGATTTGAAGAGTTGGGCGCCGTGGGATGTGCCGACTTTGTCGTAGGGGGTTAAGAGGGTGTAACTGAGGAAGTTGAGGTCGCGGCTTGGATCGGCATCGAAAAGGGCGTCGGGGGTTTTCTGTTGTCGTGCTCGTGTAGGGCGAGCGTGTCACGGTGTCTCCTTGAATGTCGCGTATCGGTAGCACCAGCCTATAGGCAGAGGGGTCACAAAAAACAAGACCATCTTGAAGTCGTGATACAGCATATGCCAAGACGAGAATAGGACATTGTGTTGATAATTGTACAACATCTGGAGTTAAGCGAGTCCGAATCCATGTGGCGACGCTGGTTGTCGGGTCGTCGGCGGCAAAGTAAACAAACCAGGAAAAGTGGGTTGACAAAGCGAAGCTCGGAAGATGCGACGTCTGCCGGTGCTCGAGCCGTGATCGGCCCGCTGACGGGAATTGCTTACAGTGGATCTGGGAATAACCGGGGTTAACTGGTCGGTGGGGAATTCGCGTGGTTACAGTGAGTTCGTCTGTTAAGGGCCAGCCCCACATTAGCGCGCTTACACTATCAATTTCTTTTTCACCTCACCGCAGGGAAAAGACGTCGACACAAACTTTGCTTTTCCATTCAACTTCCCAGTCTATCATTTTTTCCACCTTTAACCCACCTTCAAAGGCCGAAACAAATACCGGGTCCACTAGCCCTGGATAGTCGGATATCGACCATGTCTTGTCAGCCCAACGGCAAGTTCCGTCGGGAACTGCATATGGCAGACCAGACAGAGAAATGGTAACCAATGATGACTTCAGCCAAGAGTGATCAAGTGGCGTCGGGAATAACCGCCAGTGTATCTCCTACTGGAAGACATCCCGAGATCACCACCCGTCTGGCGGTCAATGACACGGCCAACGTGAAGCCTGTGACTTAAGCCGCTCGAGACGGCCTCGAGACCCGTACACGTGCCGTATCCCTCCTCTTCTTACACTACTCTATAAAGCACATGGCAACATCAACATTACCAAGTAAACGGTATCTCGGCACTCATAATAAAAGAGGGTGGGTATTGGCTGGATTGCCTCACGGGTTCAACCATGTGGACGGCCATGCAGATTCGGTCCTCGCCTTTTCGTTTTTTTGTTAGTCGCTATGCAGCGTTACATGGCGCATCACACTTTTTAAGTCTTGGCTTTGGGGAATGCTTGCTTTTGAACAAGAAAAGGGATTTGGATCTTTGTTTCCGGGTTTATTACCGGAGTCCGGGCCGGAGGGTGGGGGGGACTTCTCCTCGTCCTCATAGATCCAACGATATCGCCCTCTTCCATTTTGGATCCATTTCTCTTTCTTTTCTTTTTTTCTTTTTCTCGGACCGCTTTATCTTAGGCCCTGGTCTTGGTTGACCGCCTTGAAAAAGTCTTCTTTTATTTCTTTCTTTCACATCTTTATGGAACGCTTCGAAAGTTGACGGTGGACGACGGTAACCCCCTTTTCTTTTTCTTATTCGAGAAAAAGCTTTGTTGTTTCGACAGCACATTCTTCACTTGGCGAAGAAACAAACACTAAGCTTAGCTTGATGGAAAGGTCGACCTGCCAAAATCTCCCTTAATTCGACACCTCACATCAACAACAGCATCAGAATCATGGCAGATCCAACAACCTCCGAACCCACGGCCCCGGCCCCGGCCCCGGCCCCGGACACGGTACCCCCCTCATGGCGCTCCGAAGACAACAGATCTCCCGTGCTCGCACCACACCCCGCCACAGTCCCGGCGAGCCCGGGTACTTCAACATTCAACCTCGACAAGAAAAACGAGAAGCAATCCTCAACAATAATAATACCAGACGCCAACACGGAAATCACCCACCTCTACCTAACCTTCTCCATCCAACCCCCCTCCGCCAACACCACCCTCCAATCCGCAGGTTCAACAAAAAATGACCCTCCCCCGCCCCCCAACCTCAAACCTTTCACGAGTCCCCTCCTCTGGCCCTCCTCAACCAAACTAACCATGCTTACCCTCTCCTGCATCGCCACCTTCCTAACCGCCTACACCGCCGGCGCCTACTCCCCGCCTCAACTCCTCCTCCTACAAACCCTTGCGCACGCACACAGCAGCACCGCCATCCTGGGCGGGATCTCCACCTTCTGCCTCGGCTTCGCCTTGGCTCCGATGGTCCTGGCGCCCTTTTCCGAGATGAACGGCCGCCAACCCGTCTTCGTTGTGGCCGGCGTGGTGTTTGTCATCTTCCAGGCTGTGTGCGGTGTCGTCCAAACTTTGGAGGGGATGTTGGTCGCGAGGTTCTTCTTGGGCGTGGGGGCGTCGGTTTTCAGCACCATGGTCGGCGGGGTGATTGCGGATATTTGGACGACGGAGGAGCGGAATACGCCCATGGCTATGTTTAGCATGGCGGTGATGTGCGGGACTGGGCTCGGGCCGTTGGTTAGTGCGTATATGACGCAGCGGTGGGGGACGGATGAGAATGGGGAGGTGGTGAGGGGGAATGGGGCGCGGTGGAAGTGGATCTTTTGGCATCAGGTGATTTTGGGCGGGGCGCTGATGGCGGCGTTGGTGGTGCTGTTTAGGGAGAGTAGGGGGTCAGTGTTGTTGAGTAGGAAGGCGAGGGCGATGAATCGGTGGTATGAGGAGTTGGAGGCGGAGGGGTTTTTTGGGGTTTGGGTTGATGAGATGAATGGAGAAGAAGGGAATGGGGATGGGGATGTGGCCGTGGACGATGAGGAAAAGAAGGGGGTGTCTCCTGGTTCGACAACAAAGACACTCAAGCGTATCCGGTGGAAAGTCAAAGATGACGAAGAACGCGGTTCTCTCACCCACATGATCAGCACCTCCGTCGTTCGACCTTTCCACCTGCTCTTCACCGAGCCCGTCGTCTTCTTCTTCTCCCTCTGGGCCGCCTTCGCCTGGGGAGTGCTCTACCTCACCTTCGGCTCCATCCCGCTCGTCTTTCGCACACAATACGGTTGGAACATCGAGCAAGCAGGCCGTATCTTTGTCGCCATGATCGTCGGCGCCATCCTCGCCACCGCCATCGGAATCTGGCAGGAAAAGATGTTGCATCATCCCAACTGGAGGAGGGCTGCTCCCTCTTCCTCTCCCGAGACCACCTCCGCCTCCGACACCGAAGGCCCGAACGCCCTTCCCTCCTCCGAGCCCAAAACATCCCTTTGCACCTCCTCCGGCGAAAACCCTATCTGGCCCTTCCTCCGCACCCACTTCCCCACCTCCTCCCCCGAATCCCGCCTCTACTTCACCTGCCTCACCGCCACTTTTTTGCCTGTCGGCCTCTTCATCTTCGGCTTCACCGCCCGCCCAGACTACCACTGGATCGGCCCCGCCATCGGCATCGGCATCGCCACCATGGGTATTCTTTCGGTGTATCTGGCCGTGTTCAATTACCTGGCCGATACGTACCATCGGTACGCGAGCTCGGCGCTGGCGGCGCAGAGTTTTTGCAGGAATATTTTGGGAGGCGTTTTCCCGTTGGTGACGGCGCCGTTGTTTACGAATATGGGGCCGGGACGGGCGGGCGCGATATTGGGGGGTGTGGCGGTGGGGTTGACGGCTGTGCCGTGGGTGTTGGTTTGGTGTGGGAGTTGGGTGAGGGGGAGGAGTCGGTTTGCTTTGGTGAGTTTTTTTTTCTTTTCTTTTTTGACGTTGTTTACCTAAGTGGATGGTTGGCTAACAAAGTGATGTGTACAGCAACTGGAGAAATCATGAGTGGATGTCACGAGATACTTGATGAAGGAATGAGAAAAGATGGCCTGGGATGTGTTAATCCAGTACAGGTACCTATGGCGGCGAGAGGAGGAGGAGGGGGTGTTGAGCGTTGGATATACCCAGCTTTTTACGCGATGTAGATACGGTAATGAAAGATGGAAATAGAATGGCCGTGGGGGGATGGATATGATATGGTTGGTTCCTGGATAAACCAGTAGAGATAGTCGGGGGATATGGGACAGACGGGTCCTGGACACTGGCAGCCAGCCAGCTTCCCTCAAGGCCAAGTTGTCTCAGTATCTAGACCCCTAGAGGTAATCATAATATGTAAACACGCAGTAGCATAAGGGAATAAACCCCAACCAAATGCTTTTACTGCTTGTAAACAACAATACGATATCGCCACCACTCAATCCGGCCGGCCCTCCTCCGTGCTCACTCGACATCCAGTCCGGCCCGGCCCCACGGACGGACTCCGGCCCATACCTCCGCTAAGGTAGCTCCACCAAATCCACCTCACTGATCCGCATCGCATTCGCCGCACTAATTTCTAGCAGTTGGTCCACAGTGGACTTCAACGCTCCACCACAACCTACCACCCCCCTGCCGAAAAAAAAAAAAAAAAAAAAAAAAAAAAAACGAACCTCCACACCACCACAACCACCACCATCAGAAACAGGACGGGATTATAAGGAGAAGGAGGGGAAAAAAAAAAGAAAGATATCAACAAGACAAGGTCCGCTGGCTCAATGGCAGAGCGTCTGACTACGAATCAGGAGGTTCCAGGTTCGACCCCTGGGTGGATCGATCGAGATCATTCATATCATATCATTGGACATCGAATCGAGTTCTTCTTTCTTTTTTCCTTTTTTCTTTTTTCCTTTCTTTCTTTCCTGACTTTCCTCACTGACACCCTGCTTTCCTTTTTGGTTTTTGGCCATGATAACCTCCCTCCCTCCCTCCCGCATTCCCGCTTCAAGGACGCTTCAAGGACGCTTCAAGTGAAGTGGCTGGCCAATGACTTGACTGACTGACTGACTGCCGTTGTTTCCCATGTCGATGTTAATCAGCCCGGGCAGTCAGTTAGGTTGTTTTAGCCTTTTTTTTGAAGGGGGGAAAAAGTGTTTCTTTTGATTGGTGACATGACCCTGCGGAAGGAAGCCGGGGAGGGGGGGCAAAAAGAGGTGTCTGTCTGTCTTTGGCCTAGACATATGGACATAACTGCCCGTGGCATCGTATGGACGGGACGGGACACATAACTGGCTGGGCAGGGCAGGGCAGTGGTTGTACATCACTAGACTAGACTAGACTAGACTACCTCTGTGCATCCCATTCATTTCTTGGTTCACCATATGTCACGTACAACGAACGCTCATCGGCTAGTTCATGTTTATATGGTCAAGTGTTCATGTTCATTGATATATCTTTCGGCTGTGCTATGAAAAGACTGTGAAAGAAGAAGTAAACGGCGGCCTTTGCTTCCTACCTAGTGTAGAATACCGTACGCACCAAATCGAAGATGAGAACAAACGAAACGAAGCGAAATGAGGAAGCAAAGGACCTATATGCAACAACAACAACTCTGTCCCCATCGGCGGCTTTCATAGGTACCTAGGGTACCTGTCTTCCAGGCCTTCCTTCATACCTCTACCAGGTGGGGCATCAGTCAAACCTCCAACCCCACGTACTCCTACCTCTATCCCCAGCCCTCTCCCTCTCTGTTCGCCTACCTCCCTCCGGTCTCTCCGGTGAAGGTGACTGATTGCCGAACTCGAAGACAGCTGCTCACTAGCAGGAGAATCCGGCGACGTGCCCTCCAACCTCTGCAACGCCTCCTCATTCACCCTTACCCTTACCCTTACGCCAGCACCAGCACCAGTCCTACTACCACCAGTACGTGGCAACCGAGGCTTCTGTTCATCAGTCAAGCCGTCGCTGACTTCATGAACCCCATCCCCATCCTGCTGCCACCTGCCGCCCTCTCCCTCTCCCTCTCCCCGTCCATACCTATGAGCAGCAGAACTAGATGACTCCCCCAAACTCTCATCACCACCAGTGCTAAATTCCGAACTAATCGTCGTTGCCATCCTTCGATGTCGTCCTCGGTCACTGTCAGGAGCAGGGAAAGGGGAAGTAGGGGAAGTAGGAGAAGCAGAATCACCATGTGCACCGTCCCAAGCCCCCCCACTAACCATCCCCGCAAACCTGCCCCCTCGCCGGGCTGCTAGGTCGGTGTAGGATCCTCCCTCCTCGATAACCGTTCCATTCTCGATCATGACGATCCGATCAGCGATGCGCATCATTTCTTTGCTGTGGGTGACTACCACTATCGCCATCCCTTCCTTCCCAACCCCTTCCTTCCGGTTACCGTGCACTAGTCGAGCAAAGACTTCTCGCACAGCTTCCGCCCCTTCGGCATCAAGAGAGGCGGTAGGCTCATCGGCAACGATCACCTTGGGATTACGAACGAGTGCGCGCGCGATGGATACCCGCTGGGCTTGGCCGCCTGAGAGCTGCATCCCTGAACCTTCGCCTACTACCGTGTCGTAGCCTGAGGGGAGGGAGATGATGAAGTCGTGGATACTCGCCATCTGCGCAGCTCGATGCAACAGGTGTTGGTTTGCCGAAAGACGGAGCGGCGAGGAATCAGGCAGCCCGTACAGGATGTTTTCCCGAAGTGAAGTGGGCAGGAGTAAAGGGTGTTGGGGGATGTAACCTATCTGGCTTCTTAGAGAGGGAGTATGCGTGAGTGAAGCCGGGACGGAGTTATATGTTAGGGAATCCTTTTCCTGGGGAGGGTAGAGGTTAATTAGCAAACTGGCGATGGTTGATTTGCCGCATCCGCTCGAGCCGACGACGGCGGTGCACGTTCCGGGGTTGATGGTCAAGTTGAGGTTTCGCAGGACCAAAGTCTCGGGCGCCGAAGGGTAGGCAAATCGTAAATTCCGCATCTGGATCGGTAACGGGTTGCTGACCCGCTGCTGGCCTTGCGTCTCATGGCTTGCCGAATGGGAGAGGTTGGCAAAGTAAAGCATTTGCGTCGCCGTAGCCTTCGCTGCCGCGATTTGCGGCACGTTGGCGAGCATGTTGACGCAAGTCCCCAAGCTGAACAAGATGAGGTTGATGACCCTCAGCAAATCGGTCACCGAGGCGCGGTCCTGGGATAACATCTTGGCGCCGTAGTAAAAAATCATGGCGGTTAGGTAGTAGGCGATGGACTGGTTTAGACCGAAAAAGAGGCCGACGTAGGTGGCTCTTTTGAGACCGAGCTGGTACGCTTCGTCTGCTTTGGCGTCGTACTTCCGTGTAAACCACCCCTCGAGCGTCAGGGCGCGGACGACCTTGATGTTCCCAAAGGTCTCGGTGAGGACTTGCCCGGTATGGAGAGCGGCTTGGTCGCAGCGGGATTCCCATTTGTCGCTGAACAAGGCGTTGAGACGGCCGGCGATGACGGCGGCGGGAATACCGGCGATGGTGACGAGGGTTAGGTCCCATTGGATTGTCAAGGCCCAGACGATCGCGACGGTGATCATTGTGCATACGATAACTAGGATGGGGAGGAACATGCCGACTAGCTTTCTCATTTCTTCGGCATTGCGGTCCAGACATGCTACGATCTTGGCCGGGCTGTGGGAAGCTTTATCGAACCACGATTTGGGCTGGGCTAGAATGCGGGTGATGGCTTCGGAGCGAAGGGTGGTGACCCATTTTGTTGCTACCTTTTCTAGGAAGTAATAGCTGCCGAACGTAGCGAGAGCGTTGACACAGGCGACGGCGGCGAGAATGCCTGCATATCGGGAACCGGCGGCGAGCCGGGCGGAAGGGGACGACCAGAAGGAGGAGAGGAGTTGAGCGAAGACGAAGGAGAAGAGAGGGTTAGCGGCTGCTACTACCAGACCCAAACAGACGCCGAGAAGGAGTTCCAGTTTGGAGCGCAGGTCGAGAGTGGGCCAGACGGTGCGGAGAATTGCCGATAAAGAAGGGAGGCGGTTGTTGACCGAATGCATCTTCTTGTTGGTTTGCTGGGGATTTGAAGAGTAAGAAGCAGCCGAGACAACAGACGCCATGCTATTCCTACGCTTCTTGTGGAACCCAGCCCTTTGCTTCTTGTTGGCAAGCTTTTCCAGAAAGAACAACTCGAGGGAGTCCATGATTCTGTTTACTCGAGCTTCAATCACCTTCGGATCGGTGTGCTGGGCCCGGCGGGCATTAGACACGCGGGTATTCTTGACTGAGAGGCCGGTTTGGGTGATGAGTTCGATGCTGGAGGTGCTGTGTCTGCGGTCGTATTGCTTTGAGAGAGGAGAGACACCGCGGATGCGATCGGGGTTGGCGTTCGGGTGGAGGTGATGGATGGGTACTCTGCCCGCACTCAACATTCGTGACAGTGGTCGTGACTGTCGGTTGTCCGCGGAAGAGTAGGTGTCATAACCAAACGTCAACCTGGGAAAGACTGTACTTCCCCTCTGTCCACGCAGGCTCAGGCCGCGAACAAGCTGGACGTAGGTAGCCTCCTCGATCACCTCCTCCTCTGATTCTTGTTCATCCAGCTCTTGTATATCCCCCAACTCACTCTCCTGTTCCTCCTCGTTTTGTTCCTCAAAACCGCCCGCATTCCCTCCATGATCACCACCGTCATGATCAGCCGAAGCAACAAGCCCAGCAAACAACCCCTCTCTCTCCTCCATCAACTGCTTTTCATGTCCTTGTTGCACGACTCGTCCGCCCTCCATGACATACACCATCTCCCCCTCTCCTATACAACCCACCTCATGTGTGATGATAATCGTTGTTTTGCCCCTCCTCCAGATACGGATGGCGTCCATGATCAGTCCCCTCGACACGGGGTCCAAGCCGGATGTGATCTCATCGAGGATCAACACAGGCGGATCGCGGATCTTGGCGCGGGCGAGAGCGAGGCGCTGGCGCTGTCCGCCGCTGAGGGAGTAACCGCCAGGTCCGATTTGCGTCTCCAAGCCTTGAGGCATTCCGGCAACGGTGGTCTGTAGCAAGGCCATGGAGCAGGCTTCTTTGACGTCTTCCACTGTGACGCGGTCGGGCTGGTAGCCTCCAAACGCGACGTTCTGGAATAAACTATCGTTGAAGAAAACGCTGGATTGCTGGATCAGAGTGATGTTCTGTCTGACCCATCCTAGGTCGAGTCGCGTAATGGGTTGTCCATCAACGGTGATTTGGCCGGCCAATGGCTCGTAGAAGCGAACTAGCAAATTACCAAGAGTGGATTTTCCTGACCCTGAACGGCCGACGATGAAGGTTAGAGAGCCGGGTGGGAAGTGAAACGACGAAGGCTGGAGGACCAAGTTGGAGGGTGAGGACGGGTAGGCGAAGGAGATGTTGGAGAGAGAGATGTCGCCGTGGCAGGTAGGGGGTCGAAGGCCGCCGGATACTTGGGAAGTTTTGGTTTTACCGGGATCAGCTTGGCGGACGAGTTCTTGGAGGGATTGACCGGCTGCCATCCCTTTTGCTAGGATAATCCATTGAGGGCCGAGGTTTTGGAGGGACTGGAAGGAGATGAGGGCGCAGTAGAAGGTCGTCAAGGCGTTTCCGGGGGTCAGTTCCCCCCGGTTGACAAGCACCACGGCAAAGTAAAAACCCACGACGAATAGCGACATCATCCACAGCTTGATGTAGCTCATCTGCCCATTGTTAGACAGCACCTGATGGGTGTAGTATTTGGACGACCGTCGCACAGCCGAAATGAAATGGAAAGACTCGTGGTCTGCGGCATTGTAGGCCTTGACGAGGTCGATGGCGGTCGTGGCAGCCGTGGCATGCTTGGCAGCCTCGGCAAGTTCGCGCTTTTGGCCAGCGATGGCAGGGTCGAGGAAGCGGGCGATGAGCCAGAGGGTGAGGGCAGACGGCAGAGCGGTGGAGCACATGACAAGTGTCAGCTTGTAAGAGTAGTAGAGGGCGACGATGATGCAGGAGGCGAAGACGAGGAGGTCGCAGACTAGAAAGCCCAAGACTTGGGAGGTGCCCATTTGGAGTTCGCGGGCTTGTCTGCCCGGGACGTGTTAGTGATGATTTGAGGAGAAAGAAAAGGAGGACTTACGTCTGGATGCTAGTCATCAAGCTTGACATGCCATGCTCTCGAAGATCGAACCAAGCCGCACTTCTGTTGAGAAGGGTCGAGAATAGAGTCACTCTGGTAGTCTTTACGCGCAACTCGCCGGCCATGACCCAAAGAGCAACGTCAATGCTGCAAACCACCCACATGCCGAGTCCGAGGAGGAACATGTACAGACACCAATTGGAGACCTGGTGAAGCAATACAGATGCCGCGATGTCTCCTGCGCCGTAAGAGGTGCAGACCTCGAAGATCTTGCCGAGAAGGACGGCGTAGGCGGTACGTCCGGCGGCGATGACGGCTGAGCCGCAGAGAGCGGTGACCATGAGCGAGACATGGGCTGGGCGGGTGAAGGCAAAGAGGTTTTTGAAGGACGATCTCATAGGCTTGGGGGCTGGTTGATCGTGAGCCGCAATCTGGACAGCGATGGACTCGTCCTTTGCAAGAGAGCTTTCGCCCTTTTCGTGTTTAGGGCTGATCATCTTGACTGTTGTTGACTGTCAATCAGTTTGACCAAAAATCATGGTGGAAAGGGTCCAAGAGGAAAAGACTGTCAGCCTTTTGGAGGAAGTGGGGAGAGGTGTGTGTGTAGCTTTGTGAGGGTCTTTGTTTGGCGGTGCTTGCTATTGTTTGTGTCGGCCAGCGTGCTGGGTGGGCTCAGGGGTAGCCGAGAACAATAGGAAGCAGTATTCATCCCAGCCCAAGAACAATACCTTACTTTCGGATTTAAGATGGGATGGAAGACTGTGGCACTCTGTTCTTTAGTTTGACACGTCTCTTTCATTAATGGCGCTTACCTTCAATTCAGGTCCTACACAACATACACCACGCGAGGACATGATGGACACGTCGAATGATGTAATAACTGGACTGTAGAATTTCACTTAATATTCGCTCGATCGATGGTATCCTATGCGCTGCTGCTGCTGCCCTTGGCCTTTTGCCTCTCCTTTTCCGCCTCCTCGTAGATCCAGTCGTTGAGGCCGGCGCGGTTTCTGGGACCCTGTCAGTATTCTTTGCCTGTAGAACTCAGACAATAAATCATACCTCGCAATCTCGACGGCATAGAACTGCATGCGCGGCACAAAGATGGTCTCCTTCTCGCCGTACTCGGTCTTGGGGGAGGCCCTCAGCAGAGTGCCAAAGTTGTAGTCGTCAATCTTCTTGTCGTAGGCCATCATGAAGGTGCGCCACCTGTCCTTGCCGGTCTTGCTCTTCATCTCGTCCTCGTCGATAGGCACGGCGGGGTCGAACTCGGGAAAGTCCTTCTTGAGGTGTTCGAAGATGTCGTCGTCCATCTTGGTCAGGCGCAGCTTGGAGCCGGGCACCTTTTCGAGGATGGCCCAGTAGGTCGCCATCTGCTGGACGGCCTTGACGGCGAACTGCTTCTCGATCTGGTTGGGGGCTAGTGGTCAGCATGTGGCCGAAGGACAGTATGGCGCATCGTGTCGCATGTCGGCGCATCGCAGAGAACGAGGCTGAGGGGAAAGACATACATCCTCAAAGTTGTCCGCATTCTCGGCGTCAAAGTCCTGGGGCACCTGGGTAGTGACAGACATGGTGGGCGGCTTTGTCTGGTCTCGGATTGCGGTGGTGTTGATTGTGTGGTGGTGTTGCTGTTGATGTTGGTAATGGTGATGGTGATGGTCAAGGAGGAAGACTAAAGAGATTGGAGACAAGGTTTTGGAGATACCCTCGAAGTACCTCAGCCTTATGAGATGACCAATCCAACTGAAGCGATTGGGAACTGCCCAGACGCATCCCGGCTGCGTGACAACCTGAAGCACCCCGATCTTCCCAGAACAGTCACTGAGCTTCCATGGTTACAGTGGACATTATCGGTATAAGCTTCCGTCCCGCTGAAGGAATAGGTACATCTACGCTAACAGTTGACAGCTTGGTACTACCCACGAGCTAAACAGGCCTCGGCGGGGCAATGACATGCGTCTGACGGGACCGAGGAGGGGCCGAGGGGCCAAAGCGCGCTATAGAATTTTGGTACCGGGGTAGGTTATCGATAAGAGAAAGACGGGACGAACGACAAACGCTTATCGGCCCGGGGCTTATGTAATCTCTTATCACTTACACTGCATTTCCCTGTTTGGATTCGGACAAATCGGATGAAATCTCTCCTCAACACCATCATCAACATCATGACCATGACCATCGACATCAATCAAGACTTGCTCTCACTCCTTCCAACTGTCTCCCATCTTCTGTAACAATGTTCTGGTCAAGTTCTTCTGTTGATTCTTTTCTAGACATGCCGCCCTGCCGCCCCAGGATTATGAGTGCTGGGCCAGCGGATGGCCTCAGCGCGAGAGACTGCCGTACCTACTTCTATTCATGTGAAAAGATAAGGCGAACGGGGGGATGATGCTTGATTTGGTGCTTCCCAGAAAAAGACGGGAATCAAGCTTGCACTCCGGAATGAACACATCAGCATCTGCACACAGGGGGGGGGGGGAGGGGAACGGCTGCCACACTGGGCTCTACCTGGCGGTAACAACTGGGCCTGCCTACCTATGTCACCCGGTAGAAGTTGACATTTCCTGCTCTGACCTGCACCCTTTACCCAGCCGAACGAGCGAGGGAGGCCAGGGGCATGCCCTGATTAGTGCCAGCGACAACCTGCTCCTCTTCACCACGCACACCACTTCAACAAACATCCAACTCTACAGCCATACTGAAAAACACTCGCTAGACAAGGCAGACCAAAGGTACTCGTATCCGAGAAGCAAGCATTCATTCGCCATGGACAACTACCTCAAGGATCTCGACTATGAATACACTTGCAACATCATGTACGATGACGCCGTCCCGCCCTCTTGGGACCGGACTCTGAATGTCTGTTGGTCCCGCCTCCCCCGGGGCTCCAAGGAGGGAGAGGGTGACGACTTTGCGGCCGTCAAGGCCATGACCGCCTTGGCCAAAGACACCTGCACCACGACTGAACCAGGGACTAGTTCTACATCCCATCAGAATCCCTCCGAGTCTCCACCAAAAGCTGGCCGCTGGAGCTACCTCACCTTGTCCACCAAAGCTCGCCTCAACATCTGCTGCTATATCGTCCAACAACACTCCACTGACAAACCGATCAGCCTCAGCAGGTTGTCTGTCTACAGTGGCCTATATCCTATCGGGGTTTTCGAGGCCCCCAAGCAAGCATCACATGCTCTCACCCCTTACTTCCTTGTCAGTCGTGGCTTTCGGAATACCCTTTCAGCTGCCTTTCTCCTCACCCGTCGGTTCCATTTCGTCGTCTCGCCCTTTAAACATGTCACAGACCTGAATTGRCTCGACAGTAATGGCCGCTTTCTAAAAAACATCACTATGGAATTTGATTGCACCAAGAATTATGGTGGCAAGCCTAAGACGAGAGAAATTGTTGAAGCTGCCAAGTACCTTGGGAGTGTCCCGGTCTACAAGAAACAGTTAAAAACTGCACTGGCGCCTGGCAAAGATGCCTGGGAATCCGTCGGGCACTACAAAGGGGTACTGCTTCCCATTTTGAAAAAGCTAACATGCGGCCGAGAATTTCCCGTCAGCCGTTTGACTATCATGGTCAGGAAATACCACGGATCGCGGGAAAGCATGCCGCGTAAGTCTTTCAACGAGCTTTACCCTGTCCTCTGTGGCCATCCGAACTGACAATTATTCGCAGAAGGCTACCCCTACTTTGATTTGACATGGCTCAACTTCCTCCTGGCAATTCCCTGCGCGCTACAGTCAAATGTCCTAAACCTTGAGACAATCGGCGTTCCTCCGAGGCTTTTAGGGTTGATCATCAACAAATTCTGGGAGGACGGAAAACCTCCAACCGAGGACGCTCAGAGACAGCATTTTTCATGGAGTCCTTCTCCGCCCACCCTCTGGCCCGAGATGTCGGGGCAGTCCGCAGCCATCTCCGTACCGGGCTCCATCGACCTGACCGTCCAATATTTGCTTACGCTTGACCACCCAGGCGAAGTTGAGATCCGCACCTTTCCAAGCCAGGAAGCACAGCAAGAGCAGCAGCCTGCCAAGAAACGGAAGAAGAAAGGGAAGTCAAAACGCAAGAAGAAGAAGGCCAAAAAGTCCTCCATTCTTCCCAAAGAGGCTCCCATTCCACAACCAGAACCCGTAGTAGAAGACGAGGAACAATCGGGAGAACAGGCACAATCGCAACCGCCCTCCCGGCTCTCGGTAATGGCGCCGTATCTACCTACATTCTTCCGGACAAAAGCAGATGAAACGGAGCCCGTGGAACAGCAACATACACTACAGAAACCGCTCTACCGGCTGCTCAACTTTATAAAACCAGGAGAAGGTGAAGCGGGGCCTTCGGGCAGCTCAACAGCGGATTCATTGTCTCAAAAAGAACTTGGAGTAATGAGATCTTTGGACAGGCTTAGATCAAGGGTACTGGGAAGGTGGTGGCACGGGCGAAAGGAAGCAGAACCAGCAGACCAAGGTCGGCAGAGTCAACTAGTCGAACATGATCTGCGGCTCGTTAGCTTGAGGATATTTTCCAAAGAGCAAGTGCAGGATGAGGATGAAGATGAAGATGCCATGTCCTCGCCCGAAAAGAAAGCCCTCCACATTTGGCGGGCAAGAGAAAAGGTTATGGAGCTGTGGAACTTGCTGGAGGCGTCGTTTCCGGCACCTCCGATTTCTTCGGAAACTTTAGCTGCTCCCGGTACTGGTACTCCAAGTATACAGACTGGATTAGGAGTACATCGAGCTACTCCAGCTGGTGGTTGTATCCCCCCTCTGCCGCCCCTACCAATACCTGCAACACCGCAGCAGCCGCACTTCCAACTACCCGTTACTCCTGCATTGCCTGGTCCTTCTGCTGTGTCTATCCCGATGGCTGATGGAAAGTGGGCGAGGCTTCCCAGTGAAGACAGCCAGCCCAACAGTGCCGGTTCTACTCCAAATGGGAATGACGCTGGAGACTTGAGCGAATCTAGAGGCAGTGGTGGTGATACGAGGTCAGGGCACAGAACTGCCTCTGGTACAGCAAGTTATCATGCGGCTGGTACTGGTATCAACAATAGTATACCGCAAACTGATGCAAATGCTCCAGCCACCAACGAGTCCAAAGCCCAAACAGCAAACACTGCGACTAGTACTACCACTGGTGCTGCCGCTGTTGAGGACAAGGACAAGGGTCTCGGGCTCTGGGAGACTGATGATACTACCTTTAGTGTGGAGAAGGGGTGGATCATGGTTGAGAATAAGAGGAAGAAGAAGAAGAAGAAGAATGGGAATCACGCTCCTTCACAGACTCAGAACAAGAGTGTGAAGCCTGGGGGTACTTCCACCTCAACCTCTAGCTCGAAGGAGTCTGGGAGTAACATCTCGGCCGAATCACAACCCCCTTCTTCACTGCAACACCAGGCAGCAAGGCCCAAGGCGTCAGAGCCAAATATGGAGAGTTTTTCTAACACAGCACAAGCTGTTGAAGAATTGTCTTCCAAGAAAGACGACGTGCATCACGATGGTCTGAAGGTTGAGGAGATCTCCGGATCACAGTCACCTCCCGAGCTACAGCTGCCTCCATCTTCAGAAGCTTCACTACTGACACTACATAGGCTCCGGCTGTCGATGGAGGTACTCGGGCAGGCCGGGGTGCAGTCGACTCTACCGGAGAAGGGAGAGAACCAATCGCAAACCCGGTCACCACCTCAATCACCGTCAGATAGACCTCCACCTTTGGAAACTTTACTGCAGCTGCCAATGGAGGTGCCTAAGGTGCGGTTGCCAATGGTGGTGCCTAAGGTGCGGTTGCCAATGGTGGCAAGGGTGTGGGAGTGGGAGGTGCCAAAGGAAGAAGCAAGAAATTCCTCTAAAGCAAAAGGTAAAGCACGGTGGACTGGAAGCCCGAAGCCGTCCGGCGAGGACAAGGACGTTGAGATCACGAAGGTTGAGAGCAAGCCTGCATCACCACCGCAACCGCAACCGCAACCACAACCACAAGTACCTTCGCTCCAGCCTAAGATGAAAATTGCCCAGGCAGCCAAAAAGGTCGTTAGGCAGGAGACGATAGAGAATGGACACGTGAGGACAAAAGGATTCCCGCCACGACCGCAAGGACAGCCACAAAGACAACAACAACAACAACATTTTGACCCAGGGGCGCCTTCAACATCAGCTTCGAACCCGCCTTCTCAGCAACCGTTATTATCTGAGTCGGAAGCGTCAGCATTATATTACCGCTATCAGCAGCCTAAATTGTTGGCGCTTAATAAGCTAGCGACGATGGCCGGGTTACTGCCTCAAGTGCCAACGGCGTCCCAGGTTCCAACTTTCTCCCAGGCACCATCGATATCTCAGGGCCAAGTGCCCGTAATGCATCCTTTGCACCCGACATCTCACATGCTACCAATGTCCCATATGCCGCCAACGTTCCAGTACTCTCAGGTGCCGACGATGTCCCATATACCACATATATCCCAGGGCCAGTCGCAACTAATGCCCCAGGCCCAATTTGAAGTGCCCGCCATGCATCCTTTGCAACCGACATCTCAGGTGCCACCGATATACCAGGTGCCACCGATATACCAGGTGCCACCGATATACCAGGTACCAGGAACTATATCCCAAGTGCCAGCCGTGTCCCAAGTTCAGATGCAACCGATGCCCCAGATGCAACCGATCCCCCAAATCTTCAACTACTACCAGGTGCCCACGCCAACAATGTCCCAGATACCATGGAACCCGCCGGCGGCGCATCCTTCACAACCAACCCACCCCTTTCAGCAACCATATCAAGCACTACCCCAATCAATGGTCCTAGGACACGAGCAATGTACCGCGCAAAGGTGCTATCAGGAGACCCCAGAGCACTTTCACCTTGTCCCAAACATTTATCATTTGCCGCCGCCAAGACCAATGAACCCCGAGCTATTTGGGGGGGGTGCCATACAACATTCCTCCTCCCCATGAAATGCAACCTATCTACTATCATCCAAGGGAAAGTCTACCAAGAGGAAGTCAAAATATGAATGCATATCTGATGCCGCCGAGAGCTCTTGTCCCGAACATGGATGTACATGGTTATGTAACCATGTATCCGGCGGCATGTGGAAGTGGAAGTGGAAGTGGAAATGGTAATGGTAATGGCCTCGCGCAATATCGAGTCCCGGTACCAGCAGCACCGAAGCTAATGGCGGAACGGCCACCACATTCAAACGGTTTGTGTTTGGAAAGAAGTATTTTGTATGAGAGAAGAAGGAAGGGAAAGGAGGCGATGAGGCTTGCCAACAGCAACGTGGAGGGGGTTCAGAACAACAACAAGCCAGAGGCAGAGGGTCAGTAGGGTGACTCGGAGTCGGAAAATAGGAGAACAAGACTCGACATTGTCGAGGGCGATGTGGAAATGAGGCAAAAGGATGGGCAAAGGAAACTGTGTTATCCGTACAGTACCGATCAGGCCGTTGGGGCTGATTTTGGGGTTGGGCTCGGGGGGGGCATAGAGACTCCAACCTTCTCTGGATCCTCTGGATTACACCAGTAGCAAGTACAAATATGCCTGAGGAGGCTCGGGAAGCTCCTTTGCGAGCATCGCAGTAAGCATCATCATCACTGTGTTTACGTGAACCTAAACCGCAGACGCCGATGCAGCCGGAGAATGAGATATAGCCACAAACACACATGTCCAAGTCCGACGTGTCCCAGGGCCAGGAGGCAGAGACGTCAAATGAGGGGTTAGTTAGGGTTAAGGGTTCATGGATCTACATTGCTGGCGCCAGGGAATCTGACTTTAGGAAGACGAAGAAGAAGAAGAAGAAGAAGAAGGCCAAAGCCAGGAGGCCGGATACCGAGGAGCCCGAAACGGAAAAGTCCGCACCTTCAAATTTAGAGCAGGAGCAGGAGCAGTTTGAGGAGCTTTTGAGTGTTGAGGGCGAGGGCGAGGGCGATGCTGCTGGGGGTGAAAGACCTGTCTCCGATGATGGTCAAGATCACGAGCGGCTAGATCAAGCGCAACCGGACTGGGACTCATGGGAGTGGGAGCAAGGGGATGAGGGGTACGTCAGTGAATAAAGTTAGGATCATCGTACCCTTCTGATGGAGCAGGAAGTGGCTCAGTTAGCTGCTGGAAGAGGTTCAGTTCCTGGAGGCCAGGAGCAAGATCAGGATCAGGGTTAGGGCGAGTGCCATTTTGATGATTAAGAGCAAACTCCGCCGGCACTGGGAAGCAAAGCGAGCCGGAACTGGGGAGCGAACATAGTGGGGGCCTGAGAAAGCAAAGCAACAGAACGGGTTTGTATGATAAACGAGAAATCGCGACTTGGGGTAGAGCTAGAGGCATATCTAGATCAGATGATACAGAAACACGAAGGAGAGAACACGAAGCGATTTTCATGCCCCAGTGGCTTCCGTTTCTTTTGATATATCATAGCATAGCATACGAGATGTAATCCAGATTCATTCCATTTTACATTTTCTAACCCCAAAAATGCGATATCGACGATTACTCAGTAATACCCTCGGCCGCAAAGTAAATCTCACGGTATATCTACAGCATGTGATGTGATGATCAGAAACACCCATTCAGAAGAACGAAAACAACCCCTAACAACAACAACAACAACAACAACAACAACAACAACAACAACAACAACCACCCACCCACCCCTGACTTATTCCCTCTGCACCTCAATCCTCTCCACCAACTCCCCTCCCACCCTCGCAATCTCACTTAGGATCGCATCTCGGTTGACTTCCACCATCACCTCGCCTTCAGCTTCCTCCCCATCTTCCTCGTCACCCTTCCTCTTCTTTCCGCCAGCTCCCACAGGCTTATACGACGTGCCCAAATTAACCTTGAACCCCCGTCTAGAAAGCGTAGGATTCCAAATTGCTCCCACAACTTTTTCGTCTTCGCCTCCTCTGAAAAAGACCAGCGGCGCGGACGATCCGGAGCCGTAGATTTGTTCGAGTTTCTCGAAGAGGGAGTCGATGGGGGAGGTAGGGAGGGGGAGGGGGTCCTCGGTGGCGTGGGTGGAGAGGTTCTTGTACTTGCTGTTTCCGGCGGAGGACTTGGTGGTGGTGGTGAGGTCTTCGGAGGGGTAGACCTTGGAAGCGGATTTGAGAGATTTGGCGGAGAGGTGCAGGAGGACGTCGTATTCCTTCGTACTGGGGACGAACAATCTCCTCGCATCTAGCTCGACGCCTTCCTCCCTGATGACGCGGCAGGCGGTTTTAGCGAGGGCGGTCATGCGTGCCGCCACAACTTTACTCGGCTGCGCCACGCCGTTGACAGTTGTGTACGCAACTCCCGAAGACTCCTGCGCCGTAGCAACGAACAGAACGGTGTGGTTCATCAGCGGGTCGATCTTGCGCCAGGCTTCGAGACGGGTGGCGATGGCGGAGCGCTCGGAGGATGGCATGTCGCCGTTTGTGTCGACGATGAGCGGCTCGGAGCGCCAGTCCCAGCGGCTGAGAAAGAGGAGGGCGCGGAGCAGGCCGATGGAGGGGGAGGAGGGTGCGTCCCAGGGGTATGGGCTCAAAAAGGTTTGGAGGGCGACGAGCTCGATGAATTCCGGGGTAAAGTGGGACGAGAGTTTGTGTGCCGAGAACCAGTGCTTGAGCAGGCGGATGGTGGGCGAGAAGGCGGGGAAGCGGGTCGCGAAGGTGTTGATGGATTGGGTGTGCAGGGGGAGGTGGTTGTAGAGTCTGCGGAAGTTGGAGAGCAGCACGGAGGCTTGGTGGCGGTGGTGTTGGTCGATGGTCTTGTCGTGCGACTGGCGCGTGAGGAGGGCCTCCTCGAGGTCGGAGTGGATGCGCAGGCGGAAGGCAGGGCCGGACTCGTAGACGATGTCGAGGTAGGCGAGGTTTTCCAGTTCCGTGTTGGTGGTGGTGGAGGACTCGAGACCGACGTAGCTGCGGACCTCGCCGGGCTTGGAACGCTCCAGGAGGTCGCCGATCATGCGCAAGAAGGCGATCTTGGTGCGCTGAATGGCGACGATGGATTCGGGCCACTTGCCGGAGGCTTCGAAGGAGATGACGCATTCCAGGGGGCGAGGGCCGGATTTGGTGACGGTCGAGAAGGGTACCTTGACGGAGGCGTGTCGCAGTTCGGGGCAGATGGGGGCGATTTGCCTGACGTGCAGGGGCATGTCGTCGAGGTTGCGGATATCCTTCTCGAAGGAGGAAAAGGCCTTGCGAGCGGCGTTGAAGACGGAGGTGTCAGTCGGCTTGATGGGGATCAGCTCGGTGAAGCCATCACCGTGGAAGGTGAGTTCGTCCTCGAGGTAGCCAACGCGAAGATGGAGCTTGAGAATGTAGCGCATGATTTCCTCGCAGAGGTCAAAGGGAGAGGTGGACGACCAGATCAAGGTCTCCCTGATGGAATCACCCTCGAAACGACGAAGTTCCGACTTCTCACCCCAGAACCGCTGGAACTTGGCGCATTCCTCCTTTTCCTCGTTGCTGGGTCCAGCAGCCGGACCACGGTCAACGGCGCGGGTCATGTTGGCGGCGTTGAAAAGGACACCAATCTCGATTGTGTGATTTTGCTTTGTGGAAGGCTTCTTGGTGATATCCCAAGATGAGCTCTTGGGTAGTTGAATGTGAATCGACCGGGCCCTCTCACCCAGTTCTTGGTCCTGAAGAGCCCGCTTGAGAACCCTGTGCACCTTGTCGCTGTATTCCCATAGCCGTCCCCGGTAGTCAATCGGTTGCGTCTTGTCCTGCTTTCCATCGTAGTTGAGGTGGGCAATGAGGTCGTAGTTTTGCCAGGGGAGGTCGGCCTTGAGGATGAAGATAGGGGTGAACTGGTCGGCAGTGCTATCGTTGAGAAGGCTCCTCGTCCACTTGGCGTGTTGGTGTAGCTTGGCCGCGGACCAGTTGCTCATCTTGAAGGCAACGTTCAAACCACGAACAGCGTCGAAGAGAACCGGACCAGCGGTCTCCGTCTCGGCAGTGGCAGTTCCCAGAACACAGGGCTTCTCGGACAGGTTAGTAACAGACAAGAACTGGACCATGGCCTTGAACAGTTGGGTGGCGCTCAAGGATGTAGACAAGGGCGCATGGCCTCTGGTGTTGTCACCACTTTGGAGCAGAAGCGCCAGGAGTACCGCCCATTCAAAGTGACCAAATCCACCATCCGCCATGTCGCTTCCCAGGCCTCGTTGTTGCAACCACACCCGACCAAGTATACAGGCCTTCTTGAACGCGGCGCATTTCTTTTCCGTCTGTCGCAAGAGCTTCAGGTAGGGGAAGAAGCAGGACTCAGAAACAACAGTCGAGTTGTAGAACGGCGTAGGCTTGGTCGCGGCCTTGGACTCGTCACCACCGGCTTTGCGCACGAGGGTAGCGCCCAGATGAAGTTTCGATTTGGGGAAGAAGGCGTCTGGGGCGCAAGGGATGATGCGCACTCTGTAGTCCAGTCGGCCCTCCTTCTTTTCTCCTTCGACCTTGGGTTTCAACGACAGAATGGGACTCAGGGGGTTCCCGTTCAGGTATTCGTATGAAAGCTCTCCATCACCAGCCAAGTCCTTTTGTAGAGCAGCCGCCACAACACCGAGGAAGTAGGCTCTCTTGTAGAAGTATCGCAGGTCGAGGTAGTCCTTTTCTTGCAGAGTCTCTCCGGGAATCACAACCACCATATCCACAGCATGGCTCTTTTGGGCCTTGATCATGGTCTTGGACACATAGCTGCCGACAACGTTGAACTGGGAGGGCTTCGCGAAGGCGACCTTGTAGTTGGACTTGTCGGAGGGGCGCGGTTCGGGGAACGGGATCTGGATCTTGTGTTTCTTTTCGAGTTTGGTGGCGGCGTCGGCGATCTGGAGGGCATCATGTGCTTCGATGGCTTCAATGGAGCCCTTGATCTTGTGGAGGAGGGAGTCGACACCTTCGAGGGCGGTCGCATAGTCGAGCTTCACTTGGTCGACGAGTTCTTCGGCTTCGAGGATGAATGCGCGGCCACGGGAGAGACCGGAGGAAGCAGCCGCATCGATATTGCCAACTGCGCTTTCACCGCGCGAGTGACCAATCTTTCGTCGTTTTGCTGATCCTGGTTCCATTGTGTATGTGGTGGTGTATATGGTGAAGGTGTTGTTATGTTAAAGATGGGAATGGAGACATGCAGGAAAATTGATAGTGACAACTGAAGAGCACTGAAGGCCAGCAGTGGACCGAGCGTCCTTCAATTCTCCAATTCCACCGCGAACGAATCCCAAATTTTTTGAGACCCTGGAGCTCCGATAAGCGATAAGAGGTCAATCGATAAACACAGTGCTGCTTGTGTTTGACAGACAGTGAGCCCCGCCTCTATGATGCACAGAGATCCACATTGTGCCTGGTTCAGTTCAGTTGATGTTCACTTGTTAAGCTCACCCGCTGTCGCCAAACACCAAGCTTAACACTCCAACATCATCACTGTTTACTTCTTCTCTCCTTTGTGTCATTTCCTATTTTATTTGCCATTTTCCTTCCTCTTTGCGATCCCTCTGTGACAAACCTACATACAGTGTCCTATCCAACAGGGCATCATGTCCACCAAACAGCTCGTCAAGGCGGCTGCCGAGGCCATCAAGAAACAGCAGTGGGACGACGCCATCGAGGGCGCAAAGAACATCATCGACAAGGACACCAAGAGTTACCAGGGCTACATCCTCCTGGCCTTTGCTCTCGACAAGAAGGGGAGGCTGGAAGAAGCAGAGAACACGTACCTCGCCGCCACCAGGCTCAAGCCAGAAGAGAAGGAAGCGTGGCAGGGCCTCGTCAAGCTCTACCCAAACCTCGACACCTCCAACAAGTTCAAGCAACACCAGCATGCCGTTCTCAAGCTCGCCGACATCTTCCGAGACGCGAATGACCTTCAGAAATGCTACGAGACCGTCGACAGCTTCATCACCTATGCGCGCACCAAGGCCGAGTCATACCAGTACGTCGACGCCCTCGACCTAATATTGCCCGGATCCCCCATCTACGACGCCATCGAGGGTCGCTTCGGCCATGTATGGAGGACATACGAGACACAGGCCCAGTTGGTTGAACAGAACGAGAAGAAGCGCATCAACACCTTGATCGGCGAGAGGAGGACGCGCATCGGCGCAAGAATCAACGAGGTCACCCTAGAGGTCAAGAGGGAGGTCTACAGGCAGAGCAGGCTGAGCTACACGTACGCCCAGCTCATCAACTGGACCAACGACGATGAAGTGCGCCGCATGTACGAGGAGAAGCTGATCCAATACTGCCACGACCGACTGATGGCCTGGCCTCCAGGAGAGGAAAAGGAACGAGAACTGGCCAACGTCCTGAAGCTCGCCAACGACATGGTCATTATCAAGCACCCCTATAAGCTGGCCTGGGATATCGCAATCAACTGGCAGGACCACAAGGAGATCAAGGAGTGGGATGTCACGGTGCTGAGACAGTACTGCACCTTCTTCCCAGATAGTGACCTCAACAGGGTGGTCATGGGTTTCTTGACCAGCAGCGTGTCTCCCTTCCCGCAGGAGAAGCAGGAACAGACAGAGGATGCGGCGGCCAAGAGTGAGGGTAGCACGGAAGAGAGCGAGGACGACGAGGATGGAGGCGCGGCGACCATCTATGCTCCCATTACCGAGGAGGACCGTCTTCTTATGATGACAGAGGGTATCAGCGGTGCCGAGTCCTTGCTGGCGTTCCGTCTGATGGGCGAATATTACCAGCATCTTGAGGAGTGGGAGAGCAATGTTGAGCTGATGCGCAAGGCGTTGACGTTCCTGAAGGAGGAGCGGGCCAAGACTGGTATGGAATTCCGCTTTACTGAGGACGCATTTTCCCTTTATCTCGGCACTGCTTTGGTCTTTTACCAGAGTCCCCGCAACCACCAGGAAGCCAAGGCTCTTTTCGATGCGGTGCTCGCTCACGACCCTACCTCTACTCCTGCCATGATTGGTGTGGGTTTAATCTACGAGGAGGAGGAGGAGTACGATGAAGCTATTGACTTCCTCGAACGGGCCTTGAAGCGTGACCCCGGTAATATTCGTGTCAGGACAGAGGCTGCCTGGGTCAAAGCACTCAAAGGAGACTTTGACATGGCCAGGGCCGAGCTTGACGTCTGCATCCCCATCCTCTCCAAAAAGGGCCAGTCCAAGGAACTCCTGTCTCAAACCCAGTACCGTCTTGGTTACTGCATCTGGAACATTGACACCTCCAAGGCTGCCAGAAAGGACCGGTCTGGAGCTTATGCCTTGTTCCTTGAGTCACTCAAAAACAACCTCAACTACGCCCCGGCCTACACTATTCTGGGTATCTACTACGCCGACTATGCCAAGGATAAGAAGAGAGCGCGGAGGTGTTTCCAAAAGGCAGTGGAGCTTTCGCCGTCTGAGGTCGAGTCTGCTGAACGGCTAGCTAGATCCTTTGCCGATGACGGAGACTGGGACCGCGTCGAGCTGGTCGCCCAAAGAGTCGTTGATTCCGGCAAAGTCAAGCCACCACCCGGCTCCAAGCGCAAGGGTATAAGCTGGCCTTTTGCCGCTCTGGGTGTGGCCGAGCTCAACAAGCAAGAGTTCCACAAGGCTATTGTGTCTTTCCAGTCGGCTTTGCGTATTTCTCCCAATGATTACCATTCCTGGGTGGGTTTGGGTGAGGCATACCACAGTTCGGGTCGCTACATTGCCGCTACCAAGGCTATCCTGAACGCCCAGAAGCTAGAGGAATCATCTGAAGCAAACCTCACTGGAGAGACGTGGTTCACAAAGTTCATTCTGGCCGACATTAAGCGCGAGCTGGGTGAATTTGATGAGTCCATCGAGCTTTATCAACATGTAATCAAGGAACGACCGGACGAAGAAGGCGTCGCCACTGCCCTGATGCAGACACTTGTCGACAACGCCTTTGACAGTCTCAACAAGGGCTTCTTTGGCAAGGCTGCTGGTCTGGCCACCGAGACATTGACCTTCGCCACTAAGGCTCCCGACGCCATCAAGGAGACCTTCAACTACTGGAAGGCCATTGGTGATGCTTGCTCCCTCTTTTCCAACATCCAAGGCCGCATCTCCGAGTTCCCCGCCGACATCGTCCGCTCGCTCCTCGGCACCGACGACGACTTCCCCGCCTACCAAATCCTCAAGGATATTGACAATGTCGGCACCGGCATCGTCTCCACCGACGGCATTTTCCCTCAAGACGAAACCGTGGGTGTAGACTTGACCAAGGCCCTCCAGGCCACCATTCTCGCCCATAAGCGCTCTATCCATATCGCTAGCAACGATATCCACGCGCAGTCCGTGGCCTATTACAACCTTGGCTGGGCTGAATACCGCGCTCACGCCTGTCTGCCCCCGGACATCCGTAAGAACAGCCACAAAAAGCCCACAAACTACATCAAGGCCGCCATGGCCTGCTTCAAGCGCGCCATCGAGCTCGAGGCCGGAAACTCCGAGTTCTGGAACGCTTTGGGCGTGGTAACCTCCGAAGTCAACCCAGCCGTCGCGCAGCACGCCTTCTGCCGCTCGCTGTTCCTCAACGAGCGCGGCGCTCATGTCTGGGCCAACCTGGCCACTTTGGCTTTGGCGCAGGGCGACCTTGCTCTCGCCAACGAGGCATTTACGAGATCCCAATCGACTGACCCGGATTACTCGCTCGCTTGGCTAGGACAGGGCGTCGTAGCGTTGTTGACGGGCAACGAAAAGGATGCGAGGGGTTTGTTTACGCATGCCATGGAGATCTCCGGCGATTCATCACGCATTATCTCCCAGAGATACGCAGTCTCCATGTTCGACTACATTCTCTCCTCCTCCTCCGAGTCCCTCCCCATCACCTCCCTAATTCAACCCATCTTCGCCCTCAGCCAACTCCAATCCCTCCACTCCTCCGCTTCCTCCTCCTCTGACCTGGCCTACACCCACCTCCTCGCTCTCTTCCTCGAGCGCACCGGCGAAATCACCCGCGCCATCTCTATCCTCGACTCCCTCTCCACCACTCTCGAGCAAGAATACGAAACTACCGAGTCGCCCCTAGCACTCAAACACTTCGCCATCGTAAAATCCGACCTCGCCCGCCTCCAGCTGTCCGCGCGTCTCTTCAGCGAAGCAATCGACTCCGCCGACCTCGCACTCCAACTCTCATCCGACGAGTCCGCCGACGAACTCACAGCCGAAGAGCGCCGTAAGCTGCGTCTCTCCGCGCACGTCACCTTAGGTCTGGCGAAATACTACTCCCACTCCATCAGCGCCGCCGTCGCAGCCTTCGACCAAGCCCTCTCCGAATCCGACACGAACCCGGACGTCGCCTGCCTTTTGACTCAGATCCTCTGGGCCACTGGCCAAGAAGAAGCGCGCGAACGCGGAAGGGACTTGTTGTTCGGTGTGATTGCGGAGGAAAAACAGGAACAGCATGTCCAGTCCGTTTTGCTCCTGGGCGTCATTGCGTTGTTAGATAATGACGCGGAATCAATGGATGCCGTGGTAGCTGAGGTGCAGACTCTCCGCTCTTCCGACGAGGGAATTTCACCGGAGCAGCAAGCGCAGTTGGGTGAAGTGCTCCGTGCTATCCTCACTGCCCTCGGCTCGGGAGACGCACAGCCGATGACGGATGTCATGCTTCATCCGTTCTTGCCGCATGGGTGGTCCAGAGTTGCTCAGCTCGCTAGCACACTCGGTGAAGAGAAAGAAGCGGAACAGATAAGCGAGGGAGCAAGTGAAATGGCGCTGAGAGTAGCGAGGAAGGGCGTCCCGCCGCGCGGGGAGCTCAGTCCGGAAGACCTGGCGAGGGCGTATGCGGGCACGGGAAGGCCGGCGGATGCGCAGGTTGGTTGTGTGGTTGCGCCTTGGGAGAAGAGGGGGTGGGAGAGTTTGGGGGATGCCGTGGTTGTTGGTAAGGCGAAGCACTAGAAATGTGGTGATGGTGGCGGTGATGGAGAAGAATATGATGCTTCTTCCCCTTGCTTTATCCCCTCCTCCGCATCCTCCGCCGCCGCCGCCGCCGACGCCGACAGCGACCCGTCTCCATGTCTCAAGCCCGAGTCTAAGCACACAATGTAGGGGAACTGAGATGAGACCTCGCATGTCGTCGTCGATGTCCTTAGCGCTCTTTACCTACCAGGTCAATTCTAGGAGGGAAAGCGAGGGATACCTACCTAGCGTATGTGTCAAGTCAGAGGGTGTTAGATTTTGATTTTGATTTGTAGCGTAGTGTAGTAGCTCTGGGTATATCTGGTAACTACCTTAGTAGCTCTAGTGGCGGTGTATCTTTAGAGATAAGAGATACGTAGCGTATGTAGTTGCTTTGAGGGCCTGGGGCCATTTGAGGTCTTCAGGGTCACACACTGTCACAATGTCAGCGGTTGTAAGAACTAGATTCCTAATGTTTGTAGAGGCTGTCTTCTTGTCTGTTTGTTCTTCATGCCATGCCATGCCTTGCCTCTTTCCTTCTCCTTCTTCTTCTTCTTCCTCTTCTTCCTTGTCCTATCCCGTGTCCTGTTTCCAGACACGCATGACCCTTAGCTCCCTCCCATCCTTACGCTCGTCTGTCCCTCTTCCTATACTTCGTAATGCTACCTGTAGAGTCTATTGGTATAAAGATGAGGCACTTTTGCAAACGCCCTTCATTGCGTCCATTTGGCCTCTATGTATCCAGCACTTTTTGTGCCAATTTGTTTCCATGTCGTAAACAACCCCACACCGCACGCATATGGGGAAGATAAAGATAAAGACAAGCTGAGTCCGAAAAAGGGAAAGGAAAAGCGAACGAAAAAAAAAAAAAAAAAAAAAAAAAAAAAAAAAAAAAAAAAAAAAAAAAAAAAAAAAAAAAAAAAAAAAAAAAAAATAACCAACTACACCATCGGACCAATGAAGTTGGAAGTGGGTCGTGGAGGAAGGTCTCTTATCGTACACAGTAGGTAGGATTTGTTCCTCGACGGACCGGGAGAGCTGGTAGTACCTAAGCAATTTGGTGAYTGCGCARTCACCAGGATAGCACCGTTCATACAGAGCCAAAAAGGTTTCAAGAATGATGTGAGGATCATAGGTAACAAGGATTCCTCGAGCTTAAGAGGTTCAATCGGGTTCAAGTTGTGGGAAGTGGGTGTTTTATCACGATCTCCGGTTGTCCCGCTGAGCTTGTCAAGCGCGCCAGTGCGCTAACAAAGGAGCTAGCCCAATGCGCTGTGAGCTGCCTTCTTAGTGAGTGTATACTAACATCCATGATGCCCTAGCGCTAGGTATGACGCCCGAAGGATTCTAGAATGCTCAGCCTGCGAAATCGCGTTTGTCTTTGTCTCTGCTCGAACTTACCTTCACAGACACTCCGTCAAATTCCATTCTAAACCTCTCCGATTCTCACCAAATATCGTCAGCGGTAGACAGAAAAGGCCTCATCTTTGAGATACAACGGGGAAGCGACACAACCCGAATTGCGCGAGCGGGCGATACCTCGAAGAGACTCAGTTGGCCATCAGATTTGGAGGAACTGGTGGCAGAAAACAGACTTTTCGCAAGGGAAACATCGCGACCAAAACAACAAAACCCGATCACCAACACAGGAGCAGTCTGTCTTCTGCAAACCGACGTGAAACTACGCTTAAATCGACCACAACGAAGATCATCACAAAGCTGACAAAAACATAACCTCATAAAAACATCACGCTTCCCATCACCGAGACAGACGCCACATTTGACAGCAGCCGCAGCCGCACCAAACAAGCAAATCAGATAACAAAACCACTTTCCACTCCATCGTTGCCCCTTGAGATCATCATCAACCTAAACCACAGCCACACACCCACCTCCCATCTCCCAATAAAAAAAAATGGAAACAGCCCGCACCCTCCATCGCCAATTAACCACCGACTCTCCCCACTCCAACCTCCCCATCCCCTCGCTCTCCTGGCTCACCACTTTAATCCCGTCYAACACCTCTCGCACGCCACCTCTCCCCTCTCTCCTCGCTACCGCTCGCTCGCGGCTTCTTTCCTCCGACCTGTGCACGCCCGGCTTGCTCGACGCCAACTGGGTATCCAGTCACTCTTTCCCCAATTCGTTAACGGGTCAATCTTTACCGGGGCCGGCGTCGGGGGCTGCGGGATACATAAACTCGCACAAGGAGCAAGTCCTCGACCGAGATGTTGTCGTGCAAGTGTTGGATGTAGAGAATTTGAACAGAAGTAAATGGGAAGTCGTCGAGGAGCTAGAATCCATCGAGCGCGGTGAACAGACCCGCGGTCGTGAAGTCATCCGTCTCCCTACCGACGCTGGTGACGCTTCAGAGGGGGACGACGGCAGCGGTTTAGATCTCGGAGACGCGCAAGCAGCAGCAGCCCAAGGTACGCAAGGAGCAGCAAACCACCAGGCAACCCAGGCAAAGGAAAGAGAGCAAAAGAACGCCACGCACAAATTAACTCTCCAAGATTCCTCAGGGCAGAGGCTCTACGCGTTGGAGCTGAAGCGGGTAGAGGAGATTTCGGTGCCGCAGTTTGTCAATGGAAAAATGATTGGCGGAACGCCGATAGGGTGCAAGTTGGTACTGAAAAGGGGCACCAAAGTGGCGAGGGGGGTGGTGTTGTTGGAGCCGGGCATGGTGAAGGTGTTGGGCGGGAGGGTAGAAAGCTGGGGTCGGGTTTGGGAAAGGGGGAGGTTGGAGAGGTTGAGGGGGGAGGTCAGTCAGCAGGGGTAGGTAGTGTCTCGCTCCCGTTGTTTGGCTGCGATAGCGATATTTTAAAGGACGGGAGGCCTGGGGCGTCAAGGGATCAAGACAGGACAGGAGGAAATGAAAAATATTCAGACATCGGGCATGAAGGTATGAACACACAAAGTCATCAAGAGGCAAGGACATGTWGACATTAGTCCCAATCAATTCTCTCTCTTTGATGTTCTTTCTTTCTACTAGTAGGGTATGATAACACGCAACCAGCACCAGCAGCCAGCAACGAAACAAGTTTTGCAAAGCAACAAACGACACAGATCAACACAGCAACACAAGAAAGAAATAAAATAAACATAACTCATCATCCTCCAACCACTACCCGCATCAGAACAGAGGAGGCTAAGCAGTGAGCACAGCATAACAATAGCTGGGCCGCCCATCTCATCCAGCTGATGAGCCTTCCAAACCACAACCGCTCCCGAGCCCGGCTTGACGCGCTTAGTTGGGATAGACACAGACAGTATCCAGTGGGAGTGGAAGAGCCCGGCCGTTTTCCATCCGCTTGCATGTGTCAGCAAGCTGCACCGGAGAACATTGAAGCTCTTGGTATCCCATCCATCGCTCTTCACGGCCCCGAAATCTTAGTCCATGATCCTGGCCCAATGGTCCTTTTTACCAGAACCTCGCCTTTCATGATGCATCCTGATTGAAGCCTTGTCCTCATCCTTCATGGCCCCACTCTATTGAGCCATGGCCATACCCTGCTGCTTTGGGTGGTCATCAATCTCCATCTCATCGCCCATCTCGATGTCCTCATCCTGTCCTTGTTCGAGCTCGCCCTCGGCATCGCCTTCACCGTCCAGCTCGTCATCGGATTCGTTCTCGAGGTCAACGCTTCCGTCCTCGGACATTTCGTCTTCCTCGATTACAATGGCGCCGTTCGGTTGCCCTTCAACTTCCATACCGCCGTTGACGGCGGGGTCGGCGATGCTCGATTGCTCGGCCAGTTCCTCAGCGCCATACTCTTCTTCGTCGGCGACCTCGTCGGCTTCGGGCTGTTCGGGAGGGAATTCGGGAGGAGCGGAGGCTTCGGAGTCCCTGTGGTGATTGGGTTAGCATGGGTGTAGGGTAAAGGGAGAGATAGTAGTAGGTAGGGAGACTTTGTTGCGGAGCAACTAAGACAGAAGGGAGGGGCAGTGGGGCTCGTCGCGTCGTTGCGCGCCGTCGCGCCAGCACAAGCAGAGGCCATGCAAACACTTTTTGTATCGTATCAGGGCAAGACATACCACTTAATGGCAAACCGCGTGACTCTCGGCTTCTCAGCCAACACGTTGCGGCGGATCTTCTCAATGACGGGCTTTGGGGGCGGGTCGTTGATGAGCTCCTCGCTCTCGTACTCGTTGTTGACGTAGTAGCCAACGCGCACGAACTCGCGGCCGTCGTAGGCGCACGTCAACAATATCACCGTGACGCCCAGCAGCTCGTCGATAGGAATGCGCTTTGTGTCAGGAGGCTCGGCCTCGAAGATGAACTTGTTAACGCCGACGGGAATGGGGCCGACGAGCAGGGAGTCGAGTTCCTGGTCGTAGTTGTCGGAGGTGGCGGAGCCGACGTAGGTGAGCTTCCATTCGAGGTCTGTTGACGCGTACGCGCAGGTTAGCGACAAGATCAAGGGGCGCAGAATGGGGAAGGAGGACAGGAGGACGCATACCCTTCTCGAGATGCTCGAGGCATTCAAAGGTGATTTCGAAGAGGTACTTGTCGGTGAACTTGGCGGGGTTGTTCATGACATTGACCCCGAGAAGCGAAACGACAGACATCTTGACGGTGGTGTTGCCGCGTAGGCAATCTGACGAAGATGTGAAGATGTCGCAAGTAGTGGTGGTGGTATCTAGTCGCGCAAGTATTTATAGTTGGTAGAAGTAATGTATCAAGTGATGATACAGCAGTAAGAAAAGACGACTCCCTGGGAAAGGGAGAAAAGAAGAAAAAGGGAAGAAGATGTTTTGGGGCAAGACGGGTTCCTGGCTTGTCTTGCGTTATGTTGTGTTTGTTTTGGTGGAGGAGATTGGAGAAGAAAGTGGGGTGTGGTCTAATAAAGTTCAGCTTAATGCAAGGAGGGGATAAGACGAGACGGGACTGCAATGCGGACTGCGAGGGGAGGGGAAGTATCACATTGCACAAGCGGCAGAGCTGCCATTACACCTGATACGTATTATTTATACACTCGTCATGTTCGCCAACCGAAATGGTAACAGTGGAATGGTTCATCTTGGTAACAGAAAGATACGCTCTTGGTGTTTCATGGTGTATTTTTCCGTCCTCTGCTTCTTCTGGTGCCTGACACGGGCGGGACAAGTCGGTGCAGTGGTGCAGTGATGTGAGTCGCGTAAATTGAAAGTTGACGAACAGTAACGCGTCCGTCTCCTGGCGGGCAGGCTGCGGCCGCTTGCATTGTTGCCGGCGGCAATGGGTCCCTCTGGCGTTCGGGCCAGAACCCGAAGAAGCCACATCACTTCAAGCTGCCAGCCACCTTCAGCCTCATGGTTTGCTGCTAGAGTGTGAAGCTCGAAAAAAAAGAGGACCCACACCTGGGAGGACTTTGCCAATCAACGTTGTCCATTGAATCTTGCATTGCGCTCTGGCGTCGCAACTGAGTGCAGCAGCTTCCACTGTCCACTGTCGCTTTCCAACTTTGACCTTTTCTTTTAAAAGACAGACGAACAACGCAACAAACATCCACACCGACTCCAACCTTACGACATTCGCCCATCCTCTACCGAGTCTGGAATACGACGCACAAATATTGAACGAGAATAGCATCTGCGCAATATCAACTCTTTACCTTCTGGTGGATTCTTAGTCGTGTTCAGTCAACTGGTTCTCAGCTCTCTTTGACCTTGACCTCACCTCCTCCAGCCTCAACTGCGACCGCGACCGTGACCCCGACAGCTACAGATACATCCGTCTACAGCTACAACAGCAGCTACCGTAGTAGCGTCATGCAAACATAGGCCATCCGTGTTCACGGCACCGATTCCGACTTCTCTTCCCGCCCTGCGATATCGACGCGCCTCGACCAACCGTCCGCTTCCACGAGAAGCTGTCCTTTTACACGAGAACGAATTGCGCTTGACCAATCACATCAAAAATGTCCGACGACTACGATCCCACAAACATTAATGCTGCCTCGTGGGAGGAGCAAGAGGACTACGGCGAGGCTGATGGCAGCGAACAATACGGGGAGGCTGAGGGCAGCGAGCAACAAGATATTCAGCATAGCGATGAACATCAAGAAGCAGAATACTCCGTTGAATCAAACCCCAATGACCTAGGTGATAACCCATCTCAAGATGGAACCACCGATGATGTGGGTGACGACTACGATCCTGCGTCTGTCGTCACGTCTTCTGTTCCCGCACCCTCTGCCCCT
The DNA here is from genome assembly GCA_009804825.1 of Neurospora sp. FGSC 26638. Taxonomy (NCBI): domain Eukaryota; kingdom Fungi; phylum Ascomycota; class Sordariomycetes; order Sordariales; family Sordariaceae; genus Neurospora; species Neurospora sp. FGSC 26638. Next base: position 44,736 of record RAOB01000023.1, read on the forward strand.
GCTCAACAAGATTCCGCGACCCAGCCTGCCGCCCCTGTGGCCAAGAAACCTCGGACCGCTGGAGGTTTCCTAGTGGGAGACTCTGACGACGAGGATGAAGATGGTGATGATGATGAACAACAACAACAACAACAGCAACAAAATAAAGAGGCGGCCTCTGGTGCTACATCGAGTGGTGGTTCAGCTCCAGCTACTGCTGCCTCTCAGTCGCATTCTCCTGCTGTCCAGACTACCACATTAACTGTCCAACACAATGCACCTCCTGTGCTCCAACAGGCGCCTCCCCAGTCCGGCGAAACTAGAACAGCTGTTCCGACCGCACCGAGTCCCGCTGCTCCTGCCGCCGTCCCTACCCCCGTGACCCAGGCGGCTCCTGATAGAGTAGCCATCTACGAAGACCAGATCCGCGATGATCCCCGAGGCGCAATGAATGCTTGGTTGGAGTTGATGAAGGAAAAGAGGGCCAGGAGTGACATTGATGGTGCAAGACAGGTCTATGAAAGATTCCTTGCCATCTTCCCCCAGGCGGTGAGTTAGCATATCCATGCCCCAAAAACAGTTGAAGCTAATGACAAGTCAGGCCGATATTTGGGTCGAGTATCTCGATCTTGAACTCAGCCTCAATAACTTTCCTCAAGCCGAGGGCATCTTTGCCAAATGCCTTATGACAACCCCCAATGTTAACCTCTGGACCCGGTACCTGGATTACATTCGCCGTCGCAATGATCTCAACGATAGCACCGGCCAGGCTCGCCAAACTGTCTCTCAGGCCTACGAATTCGTGATCGACAACATCGGTCTGGACAAGGACTCTGGCAAGATCTGGGCAGAATACATCCAGTTCATCAAGTTTGGCCCTGGCACGGTCGGAGGAAGCCAATGGCAGGATCAGCAAAAGATGGACCAGCTCAGGAAAGCCTACCAGCGGGCCATCTGCGTGCCCATCTCCAATGTCAATACCCTCTGGAAGGAGTACGATCAGTTTGAGATGGGCCTCAACAAGTTGACGGGCAGGAAATATCTCAGCGAAAAGTCGCCATCCTACATGTCAGCCAAGAGCGCCAACACTGCGCTGGAGCACATTACCCGGGGGTTGAACCGGACCAACCTACCTCGTCTTCCGCCCGCCCCTGGTTTCGATGGTGACCAGGAGTTCATGGAGCAGGTCGAAATCTGGAAGAAGTGGATTGCTTGGGAAAAGTCCGACCCCTTGGATCTCAAGGACGACAAGGACCAACCGGGTCTGTACCAGAAGCGCATCCTCTACGTCTATAACCAGGCCTTGATGGCCCTGCGTTTCTGGCCCGAGATGTGGGTTGACGCTGCTCAGTGGTGTTTGGACAACAACATTACCACGGTAGAGAACAAGGTCACCAAGGACGGCAATGCCAACGGTGTCGAGTTCCTTATTCGAGGTATCGAAGCCAATGCCGAGAGTGTGCTTCTCGCCTTCAAGCATGCCGATCACATCGAGTCAACCTACCCTATTGAGGAGAATGACGAGGCCAAGATCGCGCGCGGCGAGGCAGTCAAGGCACCCTACAACAAGGTGTTGGATACACTTTACGCCATGATCAAGAGCCTGAAGGAAAAGGAAGCCGCACAGATCGCCAAGCTTCAGGAGATGAATGCCGTGCAAGAGTCCAAGACAGGCTCCGACAACGAAGACAGTGATGGGCCGGCAGATAACATCAAGAAGGCGCCCATTGAGGCCATCCAAAAGGGTTATGCCGCGCAGACTCAGCTGCTTTCCCGGATGATCTCGTTCGTGTGGATCGCCTTGATACGCGCCATGCGTCGTGTTCAGGGCAAGGGAGGTCTGAACGTTCCGCTTGGTGGCATGCGCAAGGCGTTCCACGATGCTCGCGCTCGCGGTCGTCTTACAAGTGATGTCTATGCGGCTGTTGCTCAGCTAGAATGGACTATCTACAAGGATCCCGCCGGTGGCAAGATCTTTGACCGTGGTGCCAAACTGTTTCCAGAGGACGAGAACTTTACTCTCGAGAACATCAAGTACCTTCATTCTCGGGACGACCACACCAATGCCCGCGTCCTCTTCGAAACCGTTGTCAACCGACTCACCCAAAAGCCGGAACTCGTCCACAAGGCCAAGTCCCTCTATCAGTACTTCCACAAATACGAGTCCCAATTCGGCGAACTCGCCCAGGTCACGAAGCTGGAGAAGCGCATGGCCGAGCTCTTCCCCGAAGACCCCAAACTCGCCACATTCACCGCCCGTTATGCCTCGGACAAGTTCGACCCCATCACCGCTCGCATCATTGTCAGCCCGACGACCCAGCTTCGCCCCAAGAACATGATCATGCCCTCGATTGAACAACAGCAACCCCAACTCCCCATGTCTCAGCGGGACACCCCCGCCCGGGGATTCAGTCCCCGTCCTCAGCAGGGTATTAACTCCCCTAGCGCCGGCGGTGGTGCTCCCTTCGCCTCCAACGCCAACAAGAGGCCCCTTGACGACCGCGACTACGAAGACCCTCCCCGCAAGATTGCCCGCTCCGAACACGACTCTTTCGTAAGAGGCGCGTCTCCCCTCAAAGGCGCAGCCGGCCGTAGGCTGGACCAGCAGCGACGCATGGGCGGAGCGGCCGGTGCGCATAGCGGTTCAGGGGCTGGATCGCAAGTTGTACCCATCGCCAGAGACATCACCTTCCTGCTGAGCCAGATCCCCCGCGCGGAATTTTATGATAGCCACAGACTTAACCCGTCGCGGATGGTTTCGTTGTTGCAGAACGTCAAGGTGCCCGAGTATTTGGACTGGAAGAGGGAGCGTGAACGTATGCAGCAGATGCAACAACAACAACAACAACAACAACAACAACAACAACAACAACAAGGAGGAGATGGATATGGTGGTTACGTTGGTGGTGGAGGCGGAGGTGGCTACGGTGGACATGCAAGGAACGTGTCGACGGATTATGCCTACCGTGAATCTCCCGGTCCTCATGGTGGAAGACCGTTGAGTCCGTTTACCGGTGGTCCGGGGAGCAGATTGGCTAGCGCGACGGCCGCGTATCGTCAAAATGCCGTGGGCAGGCCGGGGTCGAGCGGGTCTTATGAGCCCCCTCCGGCTGCACAGTACGGTGTTCCACCCCCGGCTCAGTATGATGGCGGATGGGCCCAGCAGCAGCAGCAGCAGCAGCAGTATGGACAGCCACCGGCGCAGCAGGGGTACAACAGGTATGGAAACCCTCCTCCTCCTTACTAGAGCAAGGGATAGAGCAAGGGAAATGTGGGTGATGAGGAGGGTGAGGGAATACATGGAGATGGAATACTCGGGGGAAAAATGGACGGGAAAGCGAAAGAGGAGTGGAGTGGTACAGGGATTGGGCCCGGTAACTAAAGGAACAGGAGGAACATGGAAGAAGTCATGGTGGAGGACGGAAAGGGGGTTAGGTACTTGAACTGCGAGCTCTACTTGTGGAATTGGAAAGAGAATGGGGTCTTCTTCGTACGAATCGTCCTCGTGTTGCTTTTCGACTTCCTCCTACCCGCACTCCTCGCAAGCTTTAGCATGAATTGATAATGGGTAGATTAGCAAATACCAGTTGCTGCCATTGCTGAACCTTACTGGCTCGAGCCTGGGTACATCAAGCGTTGCGTCGTCTGGACTTTAGGACTTTAGGTCTTTGGGGTACACCAATACCAAGCGCAATGATGACATTTATTTACAGGGTGGCGATGTCGCCCTTCTGCTGTATGACAGTATGAGTTTTGTGTGTAGGTTATTAGTTGAATGAAACTTGGGTAGACAAAATTGATCTCTCCTCCATTTGCACCTCGCTACACAACAACTGCAAATCGTGTCAATCATCGTGTAAGGTATTCTTCCAGCGACCTCCATGTTAACCACCACCCTTGTGACCTTGTCCCGTACTGCGTGCGCTGTTGCGTCAACATTATTTCAGTTTATCATGAACATGATCCTCATGACGTTTCCCCAGTCCCCAGCGCAGAATTTACCACTAAGTAGGTATCCTAAGGTAGGGGTAGTCAACTCACATTGGTTCGCGACCCTCATGATAAACAATCCCTCAGTCCCCTCTTCCTCAAGCTGAGTTGTGCCAGCCAGCTCACCTGGAACTCAAGGTTGACCTAGGCTCTCCTGCTCGTCTCCCGGCTGTCTTCTCCTGCCGCCTCTTTCTCGCCTGCAGCCCGCGATCTGCCTCCAGTAGAAACCGTTTGCAAGCACTGCAGTTGCCAGAGGAACCTCAACAAACAGCGAGACGAACTGGACCTCGACTCGAGAGATGAGACGATATTACTACATAGAGGAAAGTACCAAGGTACCAAGGTCCAAGGGTGTAGAGACACCAGACGACGAAGAGGAAGGCGAGGCGGACGAGGGCGGTCTAGCCAGTAGCCAGGGATGATCAGGCTGAGATGGAACTTGCGGTGGGAATTGGGACGAGAAGTGGTCAGACCTGTTGGAAAGTGTTGAGTTTCTCGGATCTGCAAGACGTCACCTGTGAAGCATTGGTCGAACGGTGGAGAAGGGCAGTAACGGGTGAGATAGGAGCAAGATGACAAGAACTTCATGGATACCTTCACGAGTGGCAGGAGCCAAGAAGCAGCAAACGGTAGAGGGCAGATAGTACATGGAAAGAGCTCTACGATGGAAACGTCGGAACATGCTGGCGTGAGTAGAGTGAGCGGAGTGAACGGAGATGACATTGACATTTTACCATGTCAAGAAAGGGCATGAGTAGAGACAAAAGGTTGGAGAATATCTGGTAGAGGCCCCTAATCATTGCGTTTATGCCCCCATCCAGGCCGGACATTCACTCTCCAAGACTCCTCCGTAGAAGTATCGTCAAGCCAAATATCCCCATGCTCCGCCTTCCCTTTTCGTCACCAGGCGAGCTGGTTCCGAAGCAATCTTGCGCCCAGATGTCCGTTTCGATGTTGTCCCGCTTCAACCCGAGTACCTACTCGAGAGGGAAATGAGCACCTTCTGTTTCCTCTACATTCACCCACTCGGCATCAACAATCCGGAGTCCAGACTCGGCTGGCCTCAAGCGCCAAGGAGGATCACCAACGGGTGGGACGAAGGTTCTAACAGCGGCAACAACAGCATCCGGGACCTGACCACCAAGGCAAGGAAGATCATCCGGAATTTTGAAGTAACCTCTAACCGGGACAGTTGGGACCGCTCTAGACGACATGGCAACACCGTTCGGACATCGAGGGAGGAGTGATGAAGCGTCAACAACGCGTGCTCGGACTAGAGAAAGCAAGTGAATTGATGGTTGCCTTTGACTGGGAGCATCTCGGTATTGACTAGGTATCGAGACGGAAGGATCCCTGAAGTTGACGTGAAGGTCCAATGTAGGGCAACAACATTATCATGAGGTAATGCCGTACTGTACCGTAGGTCGGAAGTTTCGTGCAAGTGCAGATGTTTTCAAGTGCTCATACCTTCAACTTGGTACTGACAGGCTCAAGGAGAATGAGCAAGATCAATACAGCGACATGACTACATGGGAAGACCATGCCGTGTTGTTGGACTTGTTGCGATGATGCTTTGCTTGAGTGATTGCCATGTTCAGGGCGGGGGTTAGTTTCCCAGATTATCTAAGTGGTCGCTCATCCGCCATAACTCCAGTCTTTCGTGAACATCTTTATAGATGCTGACTTGATGGGAGATCGGAAGTAGCTAGTAAAGCTCATTTTACAACTGCCCCGGAAGCATCATCGAAATATCATGACGTTCCTGCTTGCGGAAAGGCGACAGCGTTGGAAAGCACCCTCCAAATCACATAATCTCTGTCTTGAGGTTTAATTTCCCTCGGCGTTGACCGGCCAATGCTTTTCACAAAAGATAAGTTACCTTGATGGCCCGTCACCGTGAGTCGCGACTTCCCAACCGGATTGCCTCTACTTGATGACACTCCCAAACCGTCTTGGCACTTGCCCACCACATGATTTCGTGACAACCGTTATTACCAAGTGTAGGTACTTACCTTACGCAAACAGGGAACTTCACAGCAGCATTCATCATTGCAAGTATCATCGCTTGTCTGGCAAGAAAGTCGAAGTCAAGACCACGGTGATAACTGGGCAAGTCACAAGTGTTTGATGATCCCACTGCCCGGACACTCCGTCACAACTTCTTTGATGATCATCTTCACAGGTAGTCACAGTCGGAGAAAAGTTCGCAAGCACGTAGAGTAGCTCTCCTCCAGTTTTCCAGGTTCCAAACTTGAATAATCACCATCTCGTTGCTGCCACAACTTCGTGACCATGGGATCACCACCGAGTGTTTGATATGAACTCAACCACAACGTAGTAAACAAATCCATACCGCCGTGAAGGTGATTCAATCTTGTATATCAGAGAGCGCTGGTCTCACTACTCTGGGAGTCCAATCTTTCATGGTGACGAAATTTCGTGTAAACGGTCATCACAGGAAAAGCCCGTAACTGGCAAGAGCTGCCGCCGAGTGTCGGGCCATAGTACACTCCGTGTCGTCCAATCGACCCTAAATCTGCAAACATAGGAAAGGGTGCACTCTTCTGCTGCTGCCCCTCCCATCTCCTTTCTCTTTTTTCCCTCCCACTCTTTCTCCCACCACACTTTTCTTCCTGAGTCATCTCAACCTTCAACGCAGGGTAAATACTCCCCGTTGCCTTGCCTATTCCGTTTTTCTCTTTCTCATCGCAACCCTCAAACCTTCCATATCATAGTTGAGACGAGTCAGAGGCAATACTCATCCTGACTTACCTTCTCGTCTGGTCTGGTTGATTGCTTCCATTCACGCGCTTGCATCAGGTACGTACCCTCCTCTGCCCTCGTGGATGATCCCCCAGAAGGCTATAAGAACCCCCCTCCCACCCCTTCCTAATCCTCTTCCAAAACTTCCTCCTCATCACACTCAACCAAGGATCACTTACTTCCTCCTCATCACACTCAACCAAAGATCAATCACTTACTCCTCTTTGCCTCTCTTCCTTTCGCCAGCAACCGCAGCAATCGACCAAGACTTTCCTTTTCGACAGCGACTTGACCTAGACGCCAGTCTACAGTCTCGTGAGTTTTACCCCCTCCTCCCCCCTCACTGTCCACGCAAGAGACACACCTACCCATCTCACTTCCCCATCATCACACTGGAACGTACCCACAGAACAACCACTGACTCTTGTCTCAACCAGTACCTGCAAAATGTCTGCGCCCGGATCTCCCTCTGGCTCTAGCCCCAAGATGTCCGGCCAGAAGATGACCTTGCCGACGCGCCCTGCCGGCCCGCCTCAGTCGCCCACTCAGGCTCGTTCTCCCTCGGGTGCCGCTGCTGCCTCGGGTGCCGCTCCCGGTCAGGCTCGCTCTAACTTCCCGGCCCCTCTCGGCTATGATCCCGGCAAGATGGACACCCGTGTCCCCTTGAGCCACGAGGAGCGTGTCGGAAAGCGCGTCGACTTGCCTGCCGATGCCTACCTGAAGTCCGATATCAGCAGCACCTTTGCCGTTCGAACCGGCTTCAACACCGAGGGCAACAGCATCAGGGTCCAAGTCAACCAGTATCCCGTCACCAGGATCGCCAACATGGATGTTTCCCAGTACGACATTGCGCTGAGCCCTGAACCCACCGGCGCTGTCGTTTACGAAAAGGTCTGGAAGTCCAAGAAGGTCCAGCAGAAGCTCGCCTCTGTGACCAACAAGCCCTGGATCTACGACGGGCGCAAGCTGGCCTGGTTGGCTCAAGCGGTTGATGAGATGCGCATCATGGTCGACCTCGATGAGGAGCGCGGCCGCAAGCCTGGTGGAGAGAGGACGAACGTCTTTCACATCACGATCAGGCCCACTGGCAAAGTTCGCCTCCAGTCTCTCCGGGCTTACCTCGAGAAGAAGTCTCCTTGGGACAACCATGTGCTCGAGTGCATGAGTTTCCTCGACCATCTTCTCCGCCAGGGCCCCTCAGAGCGCATGAAGACCATCAAGCGCAGCTTCTTTCACGCCTCGATGCCCAACCGAGAGCTTGACATGCTCCTCACGGCGTACAAGGGTGTCTACGCCTCGTTCCGCCTCAGCCAGAACATCAAGCAGATTGGTCTCGGTGTCAATGTCGATGTGACCAACCAGGCCTTCTGGAAGGCCAACACAGCCGACAAGATGATGAAGTACGTGATCAACACCTACGGCGGGCTCAGAGGTAAAGGGAACATGCAGAACCTCGACGACCAGTTGGTCACTAGCGCGTTGAAGCCCCTGGTCAACCGCAACACGGGAAGGTATGAGCAGTCTGAGGCCATGAGGGCCCTGCGCCGCCTGAAGGGCTGTCGCTTCACGCTCGTCCATCGTCCCAATGAGACCAAGGAGTACAAGATCAAGGGCTTCGCCTTCGACAAGAAGTACGGCCCGGACGGCGCCAACTCCTACAACGTCACATTCAAATGGAGGAAGACGGATGGCACTGAGAAGGAGATCTCCATCAGGGACTACATGAAGGAAAGATACGGCTATGCCCTGATCCACTCGGCCGGCTGGCCCGTCATTGAGACCACCCGTGCTGGATCCTTCCCTGCTGAGGTGTGCAACATTGTGTCTTTCAACCAGTACCAGTACAAGCTGGACCCCAACCAGACTGCGTCGATGATCAAGTTTGCCGTTCAGCGCCCGCCCCAGCGCAAGCAGGACATCGCAGCATCGGTTCAGCGTCTCGACTGGGCCAATGACAAGTACCTCAAGGCCTTTGGCGTCAGCATCTCCCCCAACATGGCCATCACTGAGGCCAAGGTGCTCAGGCACCCTGAGGTGTTCTTTGAGAAGAAGACCGTCAGACCCTTGAACACCGGTCGCTGGGACCTTCGCGGCGCCAGGTTTATTGAAGGCAACAAGGAGCCCTTGACTCGTTGGTGCTTCTTTGCACTCAACGGCTGTGTCGATCAGAGGGCCGTGGTAAACTTTGTCGGTAGCTTCGTCACTACTTACAAGGGACATGGCGGCAGAATCGCGCCCGGAAATCCCTACATGACCAATGTCACGGCAAACCCAGCTACGCTGAACGACGAACTTCACAAGCACATGGGCACTGCCGTCGGGGGGTACAAGAACCAGTACCCGCAGATCGTGTTCATCGTCGTCCCGGACAAGACGGCTCATGTGTATGAGCGCATCAAGAAGGTCTTTGACTGTCGCTACGGTGTTGTCACTCAGATCCTGAACGCGGATCACGTCCGGAAGGCGGCGGGGCAGTACATTTCAAATGTCTGCATGAAGGTGAACGCAAAGCTGGGCGGACAGACCTCCAGCCTTACTGCGACCAAGGCCAAGTCTCACGGGTTCTTCACCAAGCCCACCATGATGATTGGCGTTGATGTGTCTCACGGATCACCGGGCTCAGACATGCCGTCGATTGCTGCCATGTGCGCCTCAGTCGACATGGAGGGTTATCAGTATCGCGCTGCCGTCGAGACCAACGGCTGGCACAACGAGGTCTTGACCAACGAGAACATCGAAACCATGCTTCCCAAGTTTCTTCAGGCCTACAAGGACAAGACAGGGAAGGAGGTCGAGGATATCTACTACTTCCGCGACGGCGTCTCCGAGGGCCAGTTTGCGCACGTCATCAAGCAGGAGGTGGAGGCCATCAAGAAGGTCTACAAGGCCAGATTCAAGGGCCAAGACAAGAATGCCAGGGTTACAGTGATTGTGGCCACCAAGCGTCACCACATTCGCTTCTTCCCCGAGAAGGGAGACAAGAACGGCAACTGCGAGCCTGGCACGCTGGTGGAGAAGGAGGTCACCCATCCCTTCCACTACGACTTCTTCCTGAACTCGCACCATGCGCTCCAGGGCACGGCTCGTCCTGTCCATTACCACGTCCTCATGGACGACATCAAGCCCCCGGTGAACACCTTGCAGAGGATGATTTACCACCAGTGCTACACGTTCTGCCGTTCCACCACGCCCATTTCGCTGCATCCGGCTGTCTACTATGCCCATCTGGCGGGTGCTCGTGGCCGCTCTCATGAGAGCCTGGACTACGGTGACAACGCACGTGTTCCTGAAAAGGTCAGGGATCAGGTGAACAACCCGGACAACTTGGTTGCCAAGCATCAATCTCCCACTACTTACAGCAGCGAGTGGAAGAAGAGCAACCCGCCTCCGAAGCTGACCGCCATGGAAGGCAAGAATCACATCCACAGCACCATGTGGTGGGTCTAAGCTTGGCCGCTTTGGCTGGCTCTTTCTTGACTGGACCTGAATCAGTCAATCCTGGACATTGTTGTCTAGGTGGGAACATGTCGACGGTGGGGAGGGGTGTGATTGGCAACTGGTATACAAAGGGTTTGGGACTTGGATTGGTCTTCTTGACGCACTGGGGCGAGACATTTGGACGACATGGGCGATGGTGGTAGTATACTATGATCAACAGATCAGTATAGAGAGATGCTGGTGGCCGTGGAGGGAGTCAATGCTTGGGAGGATCTTGGGACCGATATCAGTCTAGGTTTCTTTCCAGTATTACCAGTTCTACATAAGTCCATAGCATAAGAAAGGTACCTTTACTTAAGCGTGTTACATGAATGTGGACCAGTGAATGATTGTGATTCTGTGCAGTGAGGTTGATGATGTGGATGGGTGAATCATCAGAAGAATACCAATGCTTCGGAGTCTCTGAGACATGGTGAGTCTGATGATTGATGGCACACGAGTTGGTGCGTTGCCAGCTCGGTAGGTGCACGGCACAGTGGTTGATTGAGGTTTGATGGGCTTGATGCTTGATGGTGGTTTGGATGAAGTTGATGGTGAGTGATGTGTAAAACTTGGTTGGTGGTGTTGCTCATTGCGTTGGTTCTTGATGGTTTGGCGCGTGTGTCATTAACCCTTTTAGTGATATCGGATATAAAAGCCAAATTTCAAGAAGGGCACTCGGGTTTTTTTTTGCTCTTTTGGCTCGCATTCTTTGGCTTATCAACCGCAAGGGCAGTGTTGATCCAACTAAGTTTTTTGAGGTGTAATTTTACGCTTTCTGGGCGCAGTGAGGAAGGCATTGACTTGAACGTTGGAACTTTAGAAACGAAACATTTGAACTTGAGGGCAAAGTTGGTAGGCGAAGTTGGAACATTAACTTGGGAAGATCAAGAGCTCACCGCACTGGCTAGAGAAGGTCAGGATCTCCAAGAGCGGAGGCAGGCAAGTTGTAGGTATTGGATCGGGGATTGCTGAGTGCTGAACAGCTTGTGGGTACTTGGATTGCTGACCAGAAGTGGAATTAGGAGGAGAGCATAACTGGGAGGGAATAAAACCAAGGAAAACGAGAAACTACCTAGGAAAGCCAGGAAGCCAAGATATCAGCAAACCAGGAAAGTCCGGCAAAGAAAACGACCACCAAAAGATATGGATCGACAGCGAGAAAAGCGGCTACCTCCAAGACCTTCAGAAGATCAAGGAATTCGTGGAAATGTGGGACGCCCCTTGGATGAAGATACTTACTCACATCCTCGAGCGGCACCGGCACCACCATCACAAGCATCCGATCCGCTAACCTCGCCAAGTTTTCCGCTTAGTCCTCTTCCGGGACTCAACCACTACAGCCAGCTACAAGCTCGACCTCCTCTTCGGCCCTCGCCTTGGAGAACACCGACTTCCCCGCCACGACCACCTCCTGGGAGGTTGTTTGATCGTACGTTGCTATCTGCGACTCCTCAACGTCCTGCCCAGAAAACTTCCAGGTCAGGTTCCCTTCCAACTGTTAACTACTCCAAGCCACTTGTTGAGGAACAATCACTGCGTTCACCACGTCCCGTAACACCTCATCCAAGCCATGGGGTGCGCTCCCCGCCAAGTCAGTATGCGAGATCAGCGATGCCACCAGTGCCTCCAGCTCCAGTGACGGTATCGCCGGCGGCGGCGGAAACGGTTGGGTTCCAGCTTCATCAACGACAGCTGTCGAGTACTTTCAGTCCGCCCATACCAGAGAAATCACCAAGAAGATCAGTGGTGGATAAAAACAGGGAAGAAAGGAGACGGGAAAGCACAAATTCAACATATTCGCAAGGGTCAATATATGCGGAGACGTATCATGGGTTTATGTTTGGGGATCATGGCAACGGACAAGGGAGTCAAAAGTATGCGGATGGCATCGGGCGGAAAGGAGATAACCAGAACCGGGAACTACCACAGATTTTCTCCCCAATTACTACTGCGAGAACACCCAGTCCTCCCCTTGAGAGCCACTACCGACGCCCGACGCCCATCCGCACCATAACCGCAACACGCATCATTCGCAAGCCGACAACACTGAGACCACTGAACACCCAGCAAGATTTGAGGACTCCTTCGCCTTTGTCGGCTACGTTGAAGGGGCCGGGGCCACATGTCCCGGATGGACATCAGTGGGAGATTTCCCCGGCTGCTTCCACGAACGATGCCTCTGCTGCTGGTGGTGCCAGTCATGCGGCTCCAGTGTTTGCAAGGGAGTTGACTGCTAGTCCGGAGGTGATGAGTTCTGTTACGGAAGAGGAGGATGATAGGAGGGGGATGGTGAGTAGGTGGTCGACGGACTCGTCGGACTCGTCGGATGAGGAGGTGATGGATGTGGAGGTGTCTTCTGTTTCTGTTTCTCCTACTCGGGAGGTAGGACAGGAGGCAGGGCAAGAGTCTGCACGAAAGCCGTCGGAAGAATATCATAAAGCTCAAGAGGTAGCCCAGGAAACACCATCCGCACAAGACAGCAGCAGCAGCAGCAGCAGCGATCCCTCCCCTGCTTCCCAAGAACACAAACGGACCGAGAAACAACACAGCGAAGACCCGACGCTCCCGTTCAACAACCTGACATCCCAGCTTGCGGCTCTCGAAGCGTCTCTTAACCACCTCGTATCTCAGGCCAGTGATCTCGACACAGCCTTCGACCAAGTGCGTGATGCCATGATCGCTTTGCGTGAGAAGGCGACGGAGACGTTGGCTGATACTCTTCAGTTCCTTGAGGAGGTTAAGGGAGTGGAGGGACAACTGGCGGAGGTGAGGAGGAGGGCTATGAAGGGGAAGGGCAAGGTAAAGGAGAAAGAATCTGTTGGCAGCAGTGACGGAAACCAAGATCGGAGAAGGGGAGAAGACAAGGGACAAGGAGAAGAGAATGATAGCGACAAAGGTAAGAAAGGGGAATAAGAGACACTCTGGCAGGAGTTGGCATGCAGTTTGTTGAGGTTGATATTGACAGAGAGGAAMCACATAGGACATGAAAAGGAACAAGATGGGAAGAGGGAAGCAAGGAGGGAAGACCAACAACGTCCACAAGAAGGACCGCTGAAGCCACGGAGGGGACCACCGAGCGGACCGGCGCCGGGAGGGGCGGAGTGGGTTTGATGGCAGTCCGGACCCCGAACTTTGAGTTCAGGAAAGGCTTGAGATGGGAGAGGTGTTGGTGACGAGGAGGGAAGAGAAGGAAAGGGGGAAATACACAAAACAGAAGCGTAGAATTGACCACTTTCACAACATGATGACGATGCCCAACGTGAATGTCGCTTGACAAGATGAGGTCTCATAATGTCTCAACAATAGTGAGCATCACCATCGATATGTTCTAGGTGAAGGTGTCTCATTTTTGTGGCGAGATGCCGTGTCATTGTTAAACCATCAGGTCGAGACTGTGATGTTTATGGCAGAGAATACACAACAATGAAGTCCAAACAGACTCCCGTGCCGTCACGGGCCGCCCGTACCCGTGTGGGTCTTGGCATTGGACCGGCTCTTCGGCACAGCGCTAAGCCCTGGGCGTGTTCTCGGCAGTTTCTAGGCGCTAACTGGGCGAGCTTGGCGAATTTACAGGGGGCTTTTTAGCGGACGAACATGTGATGCAGGCCCCGCCGGTCCCGCGCTCGTTGCCGTCACCGTGCGTCCCTTAGGTCCTTCTCTTCTACCCGACATCATCTTCCATCCTCCATCTGACCCAAAAGGACAGAGGAGAGAGATGCTCCCTCCGACTTGATACCACAAACAACAGTAACAACAGGCGCCATACCAACAAGCAGACGCGATGGCCTCCTTCATCCGCGCAAAGCAGGCGGGCGTCCAGACGGACCTGTCACAGAACATCCAGCCCATGCACTTCATGCCCGACGAACAGGCCCGCTACGGCATCAACTCCCAGATCAGCTGCTTCGCCTACGACCCGGTCCAGTCTTTGCTGGCAGTCGGCACCAACGAGTCCAAGTTCGGCCCGGGCAAGATCTACGTCTTTGGTCAACGCCGTGTCCACAAGTTCTTCTGCCCGCCGCGCTCATCGTCCATCCGAGAGCTTCGCTTTGTCGCCAACCGCCTCATCAGCCTCGACAGCAAGAACGAACTAGCGATATGGAACCTCGACACGGGCAACCAGGCTGCCAAAAACGTATACTCTGGCGTGGTGTGCTTGGTGACAGACCCCATGTTGGACTGGGCCCTTGTAGGATTACAGAGCGGTGATATCGCAGCCTACGACCTCGACCGCGAACGGCCCTCGACCTTCCGCATTCCCAACTTTTGGCGCGAGCGAGATCCCAACCCGACGGCAGGCAGACTTGTGTCTATGCAGCTACATCCAAGAGATATCGGCAAGATCCTGATTGCCTACACGAACGGCGCAGTAATCTACTCGTTCAAGCAAAACGTTGTCCAGAAATACTTTGAATACGAGCTACCACCTGGCGCTCCCGGTGGTGATGGCCACGGAATGCACACGGCCCGGAAACCAAAGGTTGTCCATGCCGCTTGGCACCCCACGGGTACCTTCATCTTGACTGCTCACGAAGACGGTTCTCTCGCCATCTGGGACACCAAAGAAGGCCGTCTGGTCACTGCCAGGTCTCTCTACCATACCAAAGTCAACGAGCCCACCTCCAACCCACCCAGACCGATGCGCCTCGCGCCCTTCGTCCGCATCTCCTGGTGCTGCCAAACCGATCCCGACAACACCGGTCTCCTGATCGCTGGCGGCCACAACATCGACGATCCCACCGCCAGCAACCTCACCTTCTTCGAACTCGGTCCCACTCCCATCTACGCCACCTCCTCCTGGGAAGTTCTCGCTGCCCACTTCGACGGCAAGCGGTCCCTTCCCATCTCCACGCCTCCGGGAGCAAGCGTGGTCAACTATGTTCTCATCCCGCGCTCCTCTCCCTACTTCAACGGGGCTCAGGACCCAATCGCCATACTGGTTCAGCTCTCCTCGGGGGAACTGATAACGTTGACCTTCCCCTCTGGTTTCCCCATCTCTCCAACCAATATGCTGCATCCTTCCTTGTCCTTCGTCCACCCCTTTGTGCAAAAAGTGGCTGTCTCAACGGTGCCGAGGGCTCGATGGCTGGGTATGGCGGAGAAGAGATCGCTCGGGGAGCAGATACTACGAGGAGGAGTAGAGTACAGTCACAGAACGAGGAAGGAGCAAAGGAACATCGTCCAAGTTCTACATGCGGATAACATCGTCCGGTTGTGGGACGTCGGCCGCGGAGACGAGATTGAGAATGCCATGCAGTGTCAAGTGGACGTTGCTAGGTCTCTTAACCGATTCGAGGGCGGCGTGGAGACGACGGCTATGCACATGGCGCAGGAGACGGGAGAGTTCGCGGCCGGCACGAAGACGGGGGAGGTGCTGGTTTGGCGGTGGGGGATCAACAAGAACTTTGGCAAGGAGGAGCCGCGAGCTGGTGAGTGTGAGAGGGGTGGACTGATGGATATTTCTTCGAGAGCGGAACCGAGTCTGAAGGAAGGACTGCAGCCATTTGTGATGCATAATATGGCTCAGGGGAGGGTGACGGTGGTGGCGGTGTCGGATGTGGGGTTTGTTGCTGCTGGTAGTGAGGGTGGGTATCTTTCTATTATTGACCTGAGAGGGCCAAAGGTGATTCACCATGGCTCTGTCACGGAATGGTCCAAGGGAGAAAAGAGGGGGCTGTTTAAGCATTCGTCCAGCTCAAGTCACGGAGGGAAGCCGGAGTGGCCGACGGTCATTGAGTTTGGAGTCATGACGCTCGAAGGGGAGAACTATTCGAGTATCTGCTGCTTCGTGGGCACGAATCTCGGCAGGGTGGCTACTTTCAAGTTGTTACCTTCTGGCCAGGGGTATTCGGTGCAGCTCGCGGGTGTTGCGAACATGGACGATAAGGTGGTGGCTATCTGTCCTATTGATGTGCAGACTGGACGGGAGGCAGGTGCTACGGGGACTGTTGTTGCTGGGTTGAGGGAGGGGAGACAGGTTGATGGTGTTTTGGTTGTTGGTGAGTTACTTTCCTCTCTCCTTTTCTCTTGGTACCATTGCTAACACATATTGCAACAGTCACCCAAACAGAATCCAAAATCTTCCGCCCACCCCACGCCCGCGGTGCATCTAAGTCCTTCGACTCCGGCATCCTCTGTGACGCCGCCGCCGTGACCCCTGCTGACACCTCTATGTCGTCTCATGGATACGCCCTCGTCGCCGTCTTCAACGACCGCACCCTCCGCTCTTACACCCTCCCGGGATTGCGCGAGATCGCCAAGCGTCCGTTGCCCATGCTCGACCCTCTGCGCACCCTATCAACAGTCATCGCCAAAACCGGCGACGTCCTCGGTTTTACCGGGCCCTCCGAAATCACCGTCCTCCCAGTCTGGGGAGGGTCCGGTAGAGCGCTCGAAAACACTCTCGACACCATGATCAACATCACCCAGGAACTCCCACCCAGACCCACAATCTCCAACGTCCAATGGCTTTCCGGCACTCAATACATCTCCCCCACGGACCTCGACCTACTAATCGGCGGCCCCGACCGTCCTCCCTCAAAGAGAATGATGGCAGCAACAGACGCAGAACGCAGCGGCGCCGGAGTCTACAACCCTGCTGCCGCCGGTGCCGCCGGGTCAAGTACAGCAAGATTGCAGGGACAGGTAAAAGAGACCGAAGGATGGGGCGATTACTTGACAAGACAGCTGAATGAGCGCACGGAAAAGCTGAATATTATGGGTGATAGCATGGATAATTTGGCGAATTCGACGAGTAAGTGGGCGGAGGACGTGGATGGGTTTGTGAAGAAGCAGAAGAGGGATTTGTTTTTGGGCGGGATTAAGAAGAGTTTCTTTTGATTGAGCGGGTATATGGACTGGGATTTTGGTGCTTTTGGAGTTGGGAGTAAGCGTTTGGGATGGACCAGTCACTTAGGGTAGATCTTAATTGTTTAACTGATTGATATCTTGTTTCTCTCCAGCCTGGTCACGGCTGTGTTGTGATTGCGCACTCTGCCATCGGTATCTTGGATGAGACCTGGTATTGCGGATTCCAAACCAGGAACTCAAGTGGGCATTTTCTGCCGTGACAACGCAAAAACAAAATAACAATATTACAAATCGCTTTGGTACCTATATCCAACCTCGTGTGAGTCGTTCCGCTCCGCCCCGAAGTTCAAACGCCTCCGTCAAATCCCAAACATCCAATTTCCAGTATTTCCCCATGATCAACAAATCCCATCATTCCTTTCTTTCTATCATCTCCCTCCAGTCAGTCCCAATCCACCCTCTGAACTACCTCATCGTCACCGGATGGATAGTAATGTAGAGGTATCTAGATCCTCACTACTCGTCTCCGGCACTGCACCTTATAAGCGACCACCCATGTCTTTGTCTTTTGAAATTTGAAATTGAAAGTGAAATTGAAATTTAAATTGGTACTAGCTGCCTCTGGCGAAATCTGATTAAAGGAAAGCGTAGGGTAAGGTAGGGTAGGTGCCATTGGAAGATGGAAGATGGAAGATGGAAGATGAGCGGGATAAGGATAAGTAGAGGTACGTACCGGTAGAAGACTGGAAGGAAGTGATGGATGGATTTGATCATCGATGTCTGTATACGCGATTCCTAGCGGCTGGCGGCCGGTGTGGTAGTAGGAGAAGGAGAGTTAAATGGTTTTTGAAAGGGGCGGAGCGGGGTGGAAGAGAGTCTGGATGGAGGAGAGGTCCTTTGCTGCTAAAGGGGCGGGTCGCGTACAGGAGGGGGGATCCAAAACTCGGAAGACTAAAATTGAAGACTCATGCCTTAGCAGCATTACCCTCGCGACCCCATCTTGCCGACTCGTTACCCTCGCTCCAGTCCTTTTCGATGTATCCGAACTCTCGCTTAACCTTCTCGACCGTCGCCTTATCTCCGGTGTGGACTTTCCGTCGTGGCTGTTTCAACGGCGACGAGGGCATATGCGGCCGAAATAGGCTGTGGAGAAGGGGCTTGTTCACCATTGCTGTTTTCAGCTTGGTTGTTTGTCATGGTTGTTGTGTTTCGTTTGGTGTCTGACTGTCTGTGATGAACCAATAAACGTTTTGTGTGAGCGGTCAACGGGGTGTTGAACGGCGAAAGGGGAGAAATGAGGACATGAAGGAAGTAAGGACTGGAGTAAGAAAGGGATTTAAGGACCTGATAACTGCACAATCCCAAGGCTGCCTTGAGCGAAAGGAAGATTATTTTCATCATTGCTACAACGAATGTCCCCGATCCAGAGGAGCGGCCACATGAAATGCCATCCCAATAGAGATCACATGTCCAGCCGTAAAACCATCAACAACCCAACACCCAGCCCGCTGACTCCCAAACAGGAAATCAGTAAATTACAACACCTCAACCTCCTCACGCATGCCCTCCACAGCACGGCGCCAGCTTGCCTCCCTCTCCACCCAGTATTTGCTCATCCTTCCCATTGCTCTCCCCCTCCGCCTTACTACTCTCCCCTCCCAGACTAACGCCTAGCACCTTCTCCCCCAACTCCTTCACCTTCTCCACCACCCCTCCCACCTTGCGGCTTCCCTCAAGTCCCCTCTCACTCAACCCCACACTACAATTAACCTCCTGCTTAGACTCGCCCACGTCCAACGCCGGATTCTTCTCAAAGAAGTTACTCGGCCTAAACACCACCCTGCTCGTCTCCACCGGCATCACCGGGAAGTCCTCCGTCCTCGGCACATGTTGCAAGCCAAATTGTACCCACACCACCGGCTCATCCCCGCCTTCCTCCAGCTTATCTTTACGGTCCGCCCAGCTGCGCACCCCCGTCCCGCCGCGCGACTGGTTGGTGTATTTCCCGCCTGCGTAGAGTTCGCCCTCGCGGTACTTGGTCACGTACACGCTGTGGTCTGCGAACTCGGCGCGCTTGTGATGAAACGAAGAAGGGTGAGCGAGGATGGGTTGCATGGGGGGGATGTGCAGTTTGTAGGCTGCTGGCTGGTTGTTGATGGGGTTGTGGGAGTGGGGGGAGAGGATCTTGAAGACGCGAGCTGTTTGCGGGGAGAGGTCGTAGCCGCCGGACTCCAAAATGGGGGTTGTAGTTAAAGTGTAACCGGTGCCATGCGGGTTACCGTTGGCGGTGTTGGCGGTTGGGTTGGATGGGTCGAAGGGGAGGGGGTGGCATTCTTCGTAGACGATGGAGTTGCGGGGCCCCGTGGAAGGGGAGAGGAGGGGCGTGGAGGAGGTGGAGAGCATTGGGTCGATGCGGAGGGAGAAGAAGTGTTGGTGGTAACCGGCTAGGACGCCGGGGTGGACGATGGTGCCGTAGGGGTGCGGAGTGTGTGAGAGGGAGAGGTCGACGGGTTGGGTGGACAAGATGCCGGTGGCGCGGGCTTCGTAGGCGAGGTCGGCTGAGGTGTTGAAGACGAAGGAGAGGATGTATTCGTAGTTGGAGACGGTGATAATGGTTTGGAGGACGAGTTCGCGCTGCCGGGTAACAACGGCCCGGTTGGTCCGGTAGTTGGTGTGCTTCCAGCCTATGCCGGCGTCTTGCTCGTGGACGCAGATGACGTTGGGCATGTTGACGGGGGAGCCGTTGCCGTCGGCGAGGACGCCGGAGATGTAGTAGATGCTTCCCAAGCAGTCGCATCCCAGCTTGAGGTTGTTTGCCATGATGCCCGCGCCGGCGTCACCCAAGTCGAAGGCGGCTTTGCGGTGGAAAGGATGGCGAGGGTCGGAGTAGGGGATAGCCATGTCGGAGAGGGAGAGACGGTAGAAAAGGGGCTTGTTGTCGTAGTGCACGTCGTAAAGAACCATGCCTTCGCGCTGGTTGAAGCCGACCTTGAAGTCCCATTTCTGCCAGCGAATGAGCCGGCCCATGTCGGAGAAGGGCTCAACGGAGAAGGAAACCCCCTCAGGCTGGACGACTTGAAGAGGCTTGAGGTCGGTGCGAAGAGAGGCTTGCGCTTCGGGGATATACTCGTTTGGTGGACGGGGTTGCCATGGTTTCAAGGGCTTAACCTTGTCATCGAGACCGGTGGGAAGGATATCGACACGAATGACCTCCAGAGTGGCCGGATCGATGACGGGGGAGATGGGAAGCGGGAACGAGTAGTGGCATGAATCCGGCTCGGACGAGTTATTGGGATCCCGCATGTAGAGGAAGCATTGCATGACACGGAGGTCATCGTAGAACTTACCGGACTCGTCCTTGACGCCATCAGAGCCGTAGATCCAGGGGTCAATAACGACCTGGGTACCCTCTGGGAGCTTCAACTTGGCGAGCTCAGCTTGCACCTCGGGATGGGCGAGAAGGGCCTTCTCCACAGCCACGATCTCCTCGCCATCGCTGTTTGCATGCTGGAAGGGCCCCAACTTGGCATTGCTTTCGACCATGTTCTTGGTCAAGTTGACGACGGCTTCGTGGACGTTGTGGGTGCCCCGGAAGGAGTAGACGACAAAGGCCCGTCTGTCCATGTCCAGGGGTGTCTTGCCAGCTCTCTCGGCAACGAGATAGGGCATGAGCTCTGCCTTTGCTGGCTCGAGGAGGGTGATAATCTTGAAGTGGCATTCTGTTCCCTCTGGCCATGATGCCTTGATCAGAGACGAACTCTGCGTGATCTCGGAGGCACTGAGAGGGCCAAGGGGATGAGACTGGTATGCTGGAGGCGGGACATCCGGGGGTCCATTGCTGGCCGTGTTGGCTACACTCAGCGGCGCATGGCCGGGCTCTTCTTTGCTGTTTCCTTCCTTGCTGTTGGCCTTCATGTCGAGTAGTCGTCCGATGTTTGTC
Source organism: Neurospora sp. FGSC 26638 (assembly GCA_009804825.1). Taxonomy (NCBI): domain Eukaryota; kingdom Fungi; phylum Ascomycota; class Sordariomycetes; order Sordariales; family Sordariaceae; genus Neurospora; species Neurospora sp. FGSC 26638. Next base: position 65,698 of record RAOB01000023.1, read on the forward strand.
TGAATGGGTGTCTTTGTCTTGAATTACAAGATTCTTATGAGGACAGGAAGTGATGTTGATGACATGAGAACAGTGGGGTACGGTAAGTATCACGACGGCCGATAAGTCTTGGGGGAAGATAAGGTTGGATGGTAACAAGGAAGTGACAAACCGATGTCATTGGAGAGCCCTTGTGCTCCTTCTCTTTCGGGCGGGATGGACGCCATCTCGATTCTCGGATTGCTGATCCACGAGACATCTCGCCAAGATAGGAATCCGAACTTGTACGTAACCGCTTTCTAGGCGTAGTCACTTTGCCTCCTAAGCAGTCGTCCACGATAAAAGGTGGAAAGGAATGCCGGAAGTGGTTACAGTATGTAACCATCATCACCAAACGTTGTCCTGAAGAGGAAACAAACTCCAGCACCTATTCATTGCCCCGCATCTGCTCCGAATTTACCCCGCTCATCGTTGCGATATCGTCGAATGGCATGCTGTGTGTGGCACATTGATGACAGTCCTGCGCAGTTTCCAGACGAGCAAAAAAAGCAGATGATGGTGATTTCCAAAAAAAAAAAAAAAAAAAAAAAAGGAGGCTCGAACTCCCGACCTCAGGATTACTCTGATATTTCACCAGATCATAGAAAGCTATGAGACCTGCGCGCTAGCCAACTGCGCCAAGGTCCCTGTGACCTTACGGATTTGTTGAAAATTTGGCTTGGCTGAAATGCTGATATGCCCCAAATTGGGTTAGGAAGGAGTGCACTTTGTTTCCTTGGCCCCTTTTTGAGGAGTCGAACATCACGAAATGACAGCAGCATCGTGATGGGAGATTGATTGAAATTGTCATTTAAAAGTTGCAAAGATGCCAAAACAAAGGTCCTTGTCAAGAAATGCACAAAAAAAAGATTACAAATCCGATATCAAGCCCGCGTGATCCCAACACCAATATCCCGCACCACATAAATCTGCCCATACAAATCCGTGACATCAACAAACAACTTTACCTTCTCCATCTCTCCGGTATCCTCCAAGCATTCCAGCTCTCCCATCGCCCTCTCTAACCCGCGCCTTTCATACTCTGCAATCCACATCAACTCTTCTTTCGCCTTCCTTTCTTCCTCCCCTGCATGCCCATCACCACCCTCTCCAATGCTTCCATACGCACCCTCCTTCCCACGTTTCGCACCACCAGAAGAGGCAGTGTGGAACTCCGCAAAGTTTACCGAATTCAGGTTCCCCTCTCCAGCGTCCCTAGCAATCGACCCATAGTCGTTATACATCCTGCACAAACTCGCCAAGCTTCTCACCATCGTTTCCGCCACATAACTTGTCTTGGCGTCCTTGTTGAACAGGTTCTCGGTCTTGTTGCTGTTGTAGGGATGACTGTGCGCAAGAAGACAGGTGTAAAAGGTGAAAGAGAAAGGGCAGGAGGTGTGGTCGGCTGAGGTGGTGCGCACCCATGAGTAAAAAGTCCTCGAGTCTCCTGGGGAAAATATCTTGGGTTGTTCTTGTGGTTTGAGGGAAGCAGAAGAGGAAAGACGGCGGCGCTTGGACGGTGGGGGAGAGGAAGGGTCGGAGGGCTCGGAGATGGGCGAGGGGAGGCCGGTTTCTTCTTCCTCCCTGGGAGCAATTGAGTCCAGTTGGTTGGAAGCGGCAAATTGGATGTTATCCGCCGCATGCTGAACATGCGCCAGCAAGAAAGTCTGCACTTCCTTCGCCAACCTGGCCTGTACACTCGCCGGTGCACCTCTCACAGCTGGGTGCAGCAATATGTGCCTGACGTAGCGGGAGAGGGTAGCCCGGATCTCTTTCAGATTGGTGGGCGTGTGATCCGCATCTCCCCAGATACTCCTTCTCCTACTACCCGAGGGATCAAACTCCTCGAAGACCTGCCCGACCACTTCCCTAACCGCCTCCAAACTTCCCCTGCTTCCGCTGTAGAAGCCTAGGAAGTCCCGCTCCACTGCGGTCTCCATGTACTCGTCTACTTGGTAGTTGAGCATGGACAGGATCATCATCTCTTGGAGGACGTAGTTGCTCAGGCCTCCTCCACTGTGACTGTGGCCGCCGATGGCCTGGACACGAAGTGCATTACTTGCGGTCCAGGTGAGAGGGATGAAAGTCATGTACTTCTCGTACACCCCTCCGATAGTTGGGAAGATGTCCAGCTCCTCCCTCTTCCGCTGCAAGAAGCCAAGGGCGTAACAGGCCTGCATCTCCGCCACCCTCAACAGCTGCGGCGCGAGGGTTCTGAACAACGGCGTAAGCGAGATGAGCTGCCCTGCCTTCAGCACACCCTTGAGCAACCCCTCGGAAACGAAGAGCGACGCCTTGGTGCGTTGCACGACCTGGCCATCCGCGTCAACCGTCGAAGAACCGGTGAAGTCAGGCACAGGAACAACTGCCGCAGCCAGGCAGTACGCCTCGCACAACACCGGGGACGCATACGTCACCTTCTCAATCCAGAGGTATTGTCCTTTCTTCCAATCCTGCTTGTGAGCTTCAAGGAAGGCCTTGCCCGTTTCGATGCTAGCGGTGATGAAGTTGAAACCGTGCATGCGCCCGAGCTGTTGGATCCAGGGGAGATGGGAAAGCCACGAGAGGGTGAGGATGCCGTAGGCGGTGACTTCGGCGATGCCATTTGCCCAGGAACCATCGGGGCTTTGGGAACCGAGGACTTTGGCGAGGACGTGCAGCGAGGCCATTGGGATTTGCTCCTGGAGTTCGGGAGCTAGTTGGAAGATTGATGCTTTGAGGGAGGGGTTGGCGGACATGCAGTCAAAGAGGGTGGCGAAGGACTGGGAGAGAAGCATCATCCAGTAGAGTTCGTTGATGTGCTGGCCTTTGTCAGTGCTTGTCTTCAAATTTTAATAGTCGTCAAAAATGGGKAAGCGCTTACCCATTTCTCCCTCACACTATCCGTGTGCACCTGCTCACAAAGAAACTTTGCCGTCTTGACAATCTGTTGGGTATAAACCGTCGGATCATCCATCATCAACAGACATGTCAGAACATTGCAGTTAGCGCTGATACTCGGATTCCTCTCCCCCTCATACGTCCTGAAGTGGTCCTTTGCTTCAAACGCCCTAATCAGCGACTCGACGCCCACCTTGGTACCAAGATGTCTCAACGCCATGATTGCTCTTGCCGTATCATCCGCATCGACAAGTCCGCCGGGAACTGCAACAAAACCAGTTAGCACTTTTCTCTCTTCACCCCTTTCACCCCAAAGAACCAGCCTGGACAGCAAGCAACTCACAAAAACTAAACAACCCCCCCTGCCTCGCCCACCCCTCCTCCAAATACCCCCTAATCGCCCTCCCCTCCCGACTCTCCCCAAACTCAACCCCCGCCTCCACCAGCGTCGTAACAACCCACGTAACCTCAAACGTCTCGGTCGGCCATGCACACGGCACTCCTCCATCCCCCTTCCTCTGCCCCCCATCTCCATGTCCATGTCCTTCTCCCTCAAACCTCTCCCTATCCACAACCCCCTTCAAATAATTTTCCGATTCCTCATCCCACATCCCCTTCTCCCCCAACCCCATAAGATAAGCCGCCGTCGACGCCGGACTAGCGAGCATACTCCCATTTTCCTCTTTCAGATGCCCGACCTTGTCGAAATCGACGTAACCCCACAGCGCCTCGAGCGAGTGATACAGTGTCGAGCGAGCTTGATAGACATAGTTGGCAGGGAGCTTGGCTAGCTTGGCGTCGTGCAGGGCGCGCAGGGTGGAAGAGCCGGGGAAGGAGGAGGAGAGGCCTTCGACGCCGGACTCTTCAAGCAACGAGAGGAGGCGAGTGACGAGGAGCTCGAAACCGACTTGGTCGGTGGAGGAGACGTCCCAGGTGGAGAGCATGGATTTGAGTGCTGATTCGGCTTGCGAAATTCTGTGCTGTAAGGGCCAGTTGTGGAGTTCGGGTTGTGTGGTGGTGGGGTGGGGAGAAGAAGGAAAGAGGGAGTGGCGCTTGAGAGCGAGGAGGGCGGCGGCTGTGTTGAGGATCCCGTCGACGGGCGTGGCGTAGGAGGTCCATCCGCCTGAGGGGAGTTGATGCCGCAGGATGTAGGTGAAGCATTGGGGGAAGAGGAAGTAACCGGAGTTGGGGGGTTTTTGGATCATGGATAGCCAGGCTGTGTCGTAGATGGCTGAGGAGGTGGTGCCTAGGCCTTTCCCGGAAGAGCAGTGGGAGGAGAGGAAGGTGATGAGAGAGTTGATCTGGGCTTGGAGGCTTGAAGATTCCATGATTGTTGTGGGTGAATGATGTGTGATGTTGTAGTGAGTTGTGAATAGAGGATCTGTTGATAAAAGGTTAACCTGAGACGGTGGACGGATGATGAAGTATTATACTTGTCATCAGGCCTCATGGCTGACAATTTCCTGTCGGTGGTTGCAAGCATGATGAGCCGGATATTGACAAGTCTGCTTCTCAGTTCCATCCAGCCTGATGGTTCCCCTGCTAGACTCCACAAGTTCCAGTTCCGATCTACATCACGGAGTGATTTGTCCTAGGATCGTCAGGTTCTCTTCAAGTTTCATGAGGCCAAAGTTCTCAATTGTGACAACTGACCAAAGACATGACTGCGATCAACAAGCTGATAGAAGAAGATTAGATACCTTAGCTCGATTTCAAGAATCCAGCAGGATTCCCAGCTGCAGCCCCATGGCCCCCATGAGCAATAGCCGCTCAAGAGCATCCGGGTCTTCGGAGTTGGGCACTTTTTGCACAGAGAGTCAGCAATCAACAGACTGTTTTGAAAGCAACAGGTACCCCTTTTTTTGCGCCGCTACAAAAAGCCACTTACGGCTGTTTCACCTAAACCCGCTGAACTCAAACGTCCGGAACACCAGCTCTGCTTCCGGGAGCCATCAAGACACTCACTCGTTGTTGATGGGCCTTTGGAAAGAGCACCGGTGTGGTTCTAGCACGGCCCAAAATGCATGGCAATGATGGCATTAGCACACCGGCCTACTCGCCTGTAGTGTACTCGCTTCGCGCTGTTTGTGTTAAAACAATGATACGTTTCGACGCACGACATTACCAATCCATCATATCCCTCACGAGGTCCGGTGGATTGGGATCCGCCGTTGTTGTGTAACCCGGACTAATTCCCACTGCTTTGGGTCCGCCAGGGGAGTGTGATACCATCTGCTAGGTGGAGTCTGTGAAAGATGTCTCACTTTATCACTATCCTGGGGACGATCCGGATCATAAACCCAGGGCCATGGGCCAGACATACATTGTCTCAGTCCGGGGTGTATGTCAGGGCAAGTCACCACGGAAGCTATTCCCAAGTCCCGGAGTAACCTTGTAGCGTGCAGTGTAAGACATGGGGGTGGGTACACTGTGTGCCCAGCTCGACAGGGGGTCGATAGCACGCTGCAGCCTTGAAAGTTGGGGCCCCTGTTAGGCTGCGTTGGATCCATGACGGTGATCAGGATTAGCGCTGTTTTAGTGACTGAAACACCAAAACTCCGGGGATGGTGGTGGTGATGATGATTTTCCGGGACCTTGCTGGGGGCTGCACGACGGTTGATGCCGTGTTTGTAATCAGCTTGACGGTGCCTGAATTATAGGGACTCCTCGGGTAGATGTATTCTCACCTTGAATGTCGCTGATGAACCCAGGCCAACATGCACGTAACGGACGCGTGTCGTACACTCTCTCCCCAAGCGACCACTTGGATTCATGCCCCCAAATCTAGTTGCCTTGAGGTTATTAATACTGGCCCTGTGCCGCACTCTTGCTTCACTTGAGGTGCCGCTAAGTCCAGTCGATAGGCAAACACACCTCCACGTAACCACAACCATAGAGTCATCCATAAAATGTCTTTTTCCCTTCTCAAGCTCTTCAGATCAACTAGATCTCGACTGCTTTCCACCACAAAGCACTCATTCCTCCGCCAAAACTCAACAATGTCCGTCGAAAAGACGGCCCTTGAACGAGCAGTCGCCGCTCGCGACCTCCTCAAATCCACCTTCGGACAACGGGTCACCACCGCCGATGACCCTGCCTCTGGGCCGATGGTGGCTCTCAAAACTCCTTGGTATGTGCTCAGCTTCTCATTTCCCTTCAGCCCTTCTGGCGAACGCCTACTAATCCCATTCCAGGTCAACAACCTGCCATCTCCCATCGGCTGCTTACTTCCAACCCGTTTCCTCCGCCGAGGTCAGCACCGCTCTCTCCATCATCACCAAAACCCAATCCAAATTCGGCGTGCGCGCCACGGGCCACAACCCCAACCCGGGCTTCAGCAGCACTCGCGAAGATGGCGTGATCATTGATCTGCACCGGTTGGATCACAAGTCTTTTGACCCGGAAACGGGGATAGCGAGTGTGGGCGCGGGAAATACCTGGGGAGAGGTGTATACCTGGCTCGAAGGAAAGGGAAGGAGTGTGATGGGGGGACGGTATGAGGAGATTGGTGTGGCGGGGTTTGTGCTGGGAGGCGGGATGCCGGGATTTGTGAATTTGAGGGGGATGGGGTGTGATCAAGTTCGGGGGTTTGAGGTGAGTTGTCCGGTGCTGTTGACGACGATGAGGCGAGAGGGTGCTGACAGGAACAGGTCGTGCTAGGAGACGGTCACGTAGTCTACTGCTCCGCCGACGTCCGACCGGATCTGTACCGGGCTTTGAAGGGCGGCGGGTCGAACTTTGGAGTTGTTACCAAGTTCGATTTGCAGACGTATCCGTTGTTGAGGACGCAGTACACCGTTAGCCTGTTCAAAACAGAGGATTATGCCAACATCATCGAGGCTTCGGTAGCTGCGCACAAGGAGATGGAGACAGATGCCAAAGCGGCGTACTTTACCAACTTCCACCGGGATTTCATCGCCATCGGGCAGCTGTATGCCGATACGCCCAAGGAAGAACCAAAGGCTTTTGAGCCGTTCCGGAAACTGGAGAGTATGATGGCGCCGGTTGTGCCAAAGACGGATGGCACGCTGTCGACGCTGGCGCAGGCCATTGGACATCGGCCTCCCAAGGGAAAGTGAGTTCCCCCCTCGTTTCCCGTTCTTCTTGCCAGGATGAAATTGCTGACAACAGTCAACCACAAGACGCGTCATCTTCACCATCTCCACCAAAGTCGACACCGACCTCTACCTCGCCATCCATAAGATCTGGCAAGACGTCACCGCTACCCTCCCTCCTTCTACCGACGGCACAGACCTGCACTACACCATTCAACCCGTGACCTCTGCCGCCGCTCGCGCCGGCCGCGACAACGGCACCGGTGGCAACGCCCTAGGTTTAGAAGAGGTGTCGCAGAACTGGTACGTGTTCACGCTAGAGTACCGGCGGAATGGAGATGACGCGGTGCACCAAGCGGCCATGGATAGCATTTACGAGCAGGTGAAGAAGGCGGCGGAGGAGAGGGGGTTGCTGTTGGATTTTGTTTGCCCGACGTTTGCAGACAAGAGGCAAGATGTGTTGAGGGGGTTTGGGGAGGAAAATGTTGGGTTGATCAAGGAGGTTGCGGGGAAGTATGATGGCGAGGAGGTGTTTCAGAAGTTGCAATATGGTGGGTTTTTGGTGAGGGATTTGTAGGTGATGGTGGTGGTGGTGGTGATGATGATGTAGGAGGAGAAGGGGTGATGATGGTTTCCAGTTGTTGTTCTTGTCATGTAGCGCGTTGGGAGGCGGGGCACGGATAGTGGGTTAGCGGTCCCTAACACTTGATGGTGATGAATACAGCCTTGACAGTTAATGCACGTTCTTGCCCCACCTCTTACAAACCATCAAAACATTTATGCCTCTTTCCACCTGCAGCGCAAACACAGCATCGGTTTTCCCATTGACATAATCTTTTTTTCCCCAACTCACCACCTGCCATCACACTCGCTTTTCAAGAATGATACTTTGGCAAATACAAAGAATTCCTGGAGTAGTGCCTGCCTCCTGGCTGGAATTGGCAATCCACGGCAGCGGCCAGCTCAACCTCCCAAGTCTGAATGGCTTCAAATTCTTTGTCGTTTCTTCGGGGATGATGTACAATCTAGTGCTGGTTTATTTATTAGGTAGCTTGGTACCTACCTACTCCTAGTACACTGGACGAGATCTCTTCCGAATTGTCCCAAACCTTATAAGGACTACATAAATGGCTAGGTACGGATCCGAAAGGCACTAACAAGATCTAGTACGGTGTATTTTATTTTGGAAAAGGCATACTCACAGCATGAAAACGAAGTTGACCCGAGGTCTCGAGCTAACAAACAAATCAGTATTGGACTGTATGTACCCTCGCTACCGGCTTTACAGTGTTCCATCTCCGAGAGTTTAATCTTCACATGCCGAGCCTAGTTTGAGACATGTTCGCAGATCACCACGTGCGAACATGGACACTACCCTGCTCGCCCTGCTCGCCCTACGGACCCACAAAGCCACAGTGTTTGTGATTGCGAATTGCTTCCCGCAAATCCCAGGTAGGTACCTACCACCCCTGCCTCAGCGCGTCCAGGGTACAGTCGGTGCTCACAAAGAAACTCCGAAGCATCACAGCATCAACACTGTGCCCGCTGCATCCACTGCGGGATATGGACATCATGATATGTGTTGTTGGCTCCCAAGATTTCATGACTCCATGTCTCCACCGAGTACCTGTCGATGCCAGCAACTGAAAAGTGATCGGAGTATCCACAGCCATGGACTCTCAACCCGGTCGGACTTTGCTTCTTCGTTTTGATATGCACGACATCAGCCGTTCAGGGTTCCATGTGTGATATCTTGCAGGTTTCCCATGGCATTGGGATGGCCGTTGAAGATTACAACGGGTGTGGTTGTAGTGGACATGTACTGTTGTGCTGGCCTATGATTGTCAGGCACGCTGAAGGATTGGGGCCGAAGGATTGAACGCTTATGGCACGGAGCCACAACTCCAGCTGACAAAGTTGCAAAGTTTGTGACGAGCAGAGACATGAGCGTCATACACGGGTGAGAATCACGGACTAGAAACTCCAGTCTAGCCTCAGCTCACATGTGCCAGCTCCGATGTGATAGCTTCAAACCTCTCGGCCTCTTCACGGACTCCGACTCTTTGCCCCCATGGAGACCAATGAATGATTCAGAGCAGGACGGTCAACAGAAGACATAAAGCACAACGGCCACTTCCCTTTCTCACATCCACTTCAAGCCAAACAGCATCAACTTCATCCATTTCACAAACCAAGCCTTCACCAAACCACTACGCACAAAGAAACAACACAATGAACACACTACACAACACATCCTCCCCACCAGACACCGGAACACACCACCTCAACCCCTTCCACCTCACCATCAAAGACCGAATCKAGCACCTGAGCTACCCCAAAACCTTCGCTCTCATCCTCATTACATCCTGGCTCCTCTCCAGCACCACCAAATGGCTTACTAACGGCAAGCGCAAGAAGCTCACGGTCCCCACTTGGGGCTATCGCTCGTGGTTCGAACCGACGCTCTTGTTGCAGACCAGGTTTGTGAAGGGGGCTAGGGGGTTGGTGCATGAGGCTTATACCAAGGTACGTAATTCTGATGAAAGTGCAGGGAATGGGGGAAGAAGGAGAGAAGGAAGAAAGGAAGGAAGAAGGCTGACAAAAGAAACAGATGCCAAACATGGCCTTCGTCCTCAAACGCTACGACGCCGATTTCTTGATCTTACCCATCCGGTACCTGGACGAGTTGCGCTTGATCCCGCTGAGCAAGCTAAGTAACAAGGGTGCCAACGTCGCCGTACGTATCTCTAGTTTCCTTTTGTCCCCAAACAGTCACTGATCTGAGATGTCCGTAGAACCTCGTCCCCGAATACCACGGCATCACCTTCCTCCTCACCAACAACCTCCACGTCGAAGTCCTCCGCAAAAAGCTCACCCCGGAGCTCTGGAAGTTCATCGACCTCGCCTCCTCCGAGCTTTCTCACGGGTGGGACATCTCTCTCCCTCTTCAGCAACTCTCCACGAACGGGAACGACTGGATCAAAATCGACTTTGAGCGAACCGTCCGTGACCTGGTCGCTCGCATGACCGCCAAGGTCTTCTTGGGTTCTCCGGCCTGCCGCGATGAGACTTGGCTGGGCATTTCTGTCGACTTCAGCATTGACCTGTTCACAGCCAGTTTTACCATGAAGATGTTTCCTCCGTGGATGTACCCGCTCGTTGCTCCGCTGATTCCGGCGAGGAGGAGGGTGTTGAAGCAACTGAAGGCTGCGCAGGGAATTGTGGGTGAGCAGATGAGGAAGCATGATTCCCTCAAAGAGAAGAGGGCGCAAGCGGAACGCGGAGAGGTCGCGCTCACGGAAGAGGAGGCGCAGGATACGTTGCTGGATTGGATGCTGGATCATGGAAAGGGGAATGAGGTGAAAGTGGAGGAGATGAGTGCCAGACAGTGTGTCTTGACGCTGGCCAGCATTCATACTACTGCCAGCCAGGCGGCGAATATGATGTTTGATTTGTGTGAGCACCCGCAATGGTGGGGGGTGTTGAGGGAGGAGGTGGATGAGATTGCGAAGGAACTGGGTCCGCCGGGGTTGGCTGGTGGGAAGAATGGGGATGGGAGTGTTAGTGTGAAGGAGTGGTGTGTCAGATTGGAAAAGCTGGATAGTTTCTTCCAGGAGACGCAGAGGAGGGAGCCACCTATTATGCGTATGTCTTCCATTCCTTTCCCCTTCAATTTCTTTCCTTTTTTTCAAAACCAGAGAACTGACGAAAACCATCCAATCTCAGTGGGCCCCCAACGTCTAGCCCAACAAGACCTCACCCTCAAAGACGGCACTTACATCCCCCGCGGCACCCGCGTCGCCTTCCCCATGCTCGAACACCAAATGGATCCCCAGACGTACGAGAACCCGAACGAGTTCGATCCCATGCGCTTCTACAGGAAGAGACACGAGTCCGGCGGCGAGCAGATGCACTTGCACATGGCTGGACAGACGCATCCGAATGTGCTGGGTTTCGGGTACGGCAACCAGGCGTGTCCGGGACGACAGTTTGCGGTGGCCGAGATCAAGCTCATCATGGCGAGGATGTTGTATGAGTTTGAGTTCAAGTTTGCGGATGAAAAGAAGGGCAGGCCGAAGACGGGGTACATCAATGAGATGGCTATGACGGATTGGGGTGCGAGGTTGTTGATGAGGAAGAGGGTCAGATAGGTGGTTGCGGCAGACAATGCGGAGCAGGAAGGGTTAGGTGGTGGGCGACGAACGTATCCCGGAAGGGTTGGACAACAAGAGTTGTTGCGCTGTTTCTTTCATGTTCGTTACCGACCGACAAGTTTGTTGTATCGTTTGTATGTGCAGGGGCAGGTATCGAATGATCAATATGGAACAAGAACCAAGTCCACTCCCCCTTAGCAGTATGTCTCGCATGGTATCCTACAATACTTCAACGCATTAAAACAACCCCTTGTTCCTCTCCAGAAACTCATCAATCGTCGTCAACTGGCCCAACAACCCCAACTCCTTCGTCGCGCCAACCCCATACGTCGGATCAAACTCATTCGCCCACCTCTGACTGATAGCAATGGGATACGTATCAGTCACCGTCATCACCTCTCCATCAACCTGTTGCTCTTCCGCATACAACACCCTAACCTCCTCCCTCAACACCCTCGCCATCTTCTTCGCCAGCTCTCCAACCGTCACAGCCTCCACCGCCAAATCCACCCCCCTATTCCTAAACCTCTTCCCCTCTTCGTCTTCAACAACAGCCCTCACAACAACCCCCACATCCTCCGCATCCACCCACGCCACCTTCGCCCCCCTCCTCCACGCCGTCCTAATAGTCCTAACCTCCTCCCCCTCCCTAAACCCAAGATAACTCCACCCACGCATCCTCTGCGTAATCAAACAATGCAAGAACCACCCCGGCCTGATGACCGTCCAGCTCTCGAACCCCGCCTCTTTCACTAGCGTCTCAATCTCGCCTTTAATCCGCCAGTACGACCCCATGGGGTACCACTCCCCGTTTGTTCCCCACCCCCTAAACTCCGAGCGGCGATCGGTGCCCAGCGCGGTGCTGACGATGAAAGACCTTACGGAGGGGCATTGGCGGGCGGCGGTGATGACGTTTTGCACGTAAGACAGGTCGCGGACAAAGTCATCGGACAGAATGGGCGGGAAGAAGATGGTGGTTGGTTGGAAGGCGGTGAATGCTGAGAGGAGGGTGGCCGGGGAGGAGTAGTCGGCTGTGAGAAGGGGGATTTGGATTGCCCATTGGGAAGTGAGGGAGAGGGAGGCGGGCGAGGTGGGGTTGCGGACGAGAGCGGCGAGGTGGAAGGTGGTATGGTGTGAGGATTTGGAGGAGAGGAGGGCGTGGAGGGTGCCGCGGCCTTGGTTGCCGGTTGCGCCGAGGATGAGGATTCGTTGGTGTTGGGGTTGAGCTTGGGTGGTGCTGGAGGGGGTGCTGAGCTCTAGGTCGGGAGGCTCGAGAGGGGAGGAGGGAGCGAGGACTGGAGAGGAGCCTATGGGGGGGGAAGGAGGAGGGCATGATGGGGGAAGAGGCCATGGGAGGTGAGGAAGGGGGCTCGGCGGTTGAGTTGAAGGAGGCGGATGGGTTGAATGCCGGTTCCTCTGAGGGCAGATCCAACGAGAAAGAGGACGAACGCTCGGAGTGAAAAGCCATGGTGGCTGGTTATTGTGGCTGTTGAGGATGGGAGAATAGGACCGGATGTATGCTTTGCCTTGAGTAGACTCTCTGTCAAAGAACCTGGAAGCTCAAAAATAGATTGCTCGACTTACTGTACGACAGACAAGTCCTGCCATGCCATCTTTATAGAAACACCGAGACCGAACTTCTTCGGTCCGCGATCCCCATCCAGCTGGTATCGAACCTTGGAATACGAAGCAGCATCGCCGTCACATTCTCACCACCTCCACCAGACCTGCCTTCCATGACCCGTCGTCGGCCGTCTAGCTCACTCCTCGGCATCACCTTTTCCCACCATTGTGTTGATATATCACGTTCCTCAAAGGTGACGACCCATCAAGATGGGGGCAAACAACCCCGTTCGGCACAGACTTCCGTCCACACATCCAGTCGATCGCAACCAACCCGCATCAAAACCCTCGCGAAAGCTCGCAAAAGGCAACGCCACATTTCTTCTTTCCCTCGACTCTTTCTCCCGAATTGGATGGAAGGCACTCCCACGTGGGTTACAGCCAAGCCGTCACTTCAGCAGACAATGCTACATGGGAAATTGTGGGACACGGAGGGGAGGGAAGGGATTGCAACCCCAGGCCCATTACATCGTTCGGCTGCTCGGTCGCATCTTGCATCGTACTTCATGCCAATAGCCGCTCTCGATCTACTACTTGCATGACATGGCACCCTCCCGCACGCGCCACCAACGCCGCCACCGGCCCCCACGTGGTTTTGTTTCGAAATTGATCGGTTTCGGTCCCGAGTCATTTTTGGCTATGTGAGATAGGACACTCTCGGGCCGGAAACGTGGAGTTCTTACCGGCTTGACCGCCGGGCTGCAACGTGTTCGTCACGTTCCAAGGTGAGATCTCATTGGTGATGACGACAGGAGAGGAGAAGCATGACCGGGCAGCGGCCTGCAAGCCTGTAATTTACAAGCCACTGTCACGTATACCTAAGTCTGGACTCTTTGGACTGCTGACAAAGAAGGATAGAGGTAAGATACCTATCGGCACGGACAAAGAATGTTCTTTCTTCATCCTTTCTTCGGGGCCTGGGAGAACCATGAAAGAAGCCGCGCATCTTCGATTCGAGTGAAAGACGCAAGGAAAAGAAGCAACGAGAGGAATGTAAGAGAAGAAGAAAGGAAGAAGAAGAAAAAGAAGCAAGGACGTTGTGACGTACTTGGGGATGATGGGCCGCACCAAACACCAAGGGGTTGGTGGGTGATCTTACCAATACACTTCTAAGCCACATCCATTCGAGAGTGTCTCCATCAAAGGCAGCTCCCTCTGTGCACAGATACGCTAGGCTTGTCAGCCTCAGCCTTCTCACTACCCTTGTAAGACATCTTTCTTATCGACCAGCAAATGCATTCAAACCACTGCAGTAAGAATAAACTTGATCCACTGAAAGCGAGAATGATAATTCTTGATTGAATTCGCTGTCATATCAGCGACGCCGGATAAGTAAAACGAAACGCAGTCATACTGGTGGTAGATGCCTGTCCCGATCATCTCAGCGATCAGGGACTGTGAATGCTTCGGATCATCGACAAACAGAACCCCTGACAAGATCCGATCCCATGCCATAGAACCCACTCCCTTGCATGTGCCTTGTAGCCCTTTGCAATCCAGAACGCCGAAACAGATATAAAAGCAGAAAACTCGTCGCTGGTGTCGTGGCACGTGGCCAGACAAACGATACCCAAACAGAAAACAACAACGCCGTGGTATATATGCAATCACTTCCTCCTCTTCCAACTCTCTTCGTCGCGCAAACATCGCCACCATCACCACATGCTTTCTCGCCCCGTTAGACCTCGCAACAGCCCTTCCACCTACCCCTACGGAGCCCCAGCCTCAACCGCCTCAGCGACTTGATCCCACCACCCGCCATGCGCCCCTCTATCGACCTCCCCGACCCTCCCAAGCATGTCCACTAAATCCCTCACCTTATCCACAAACTCCGCCAGCCCCAGCCCAGCGAGCTTCTCTCCAGCGGTGCTGGTAGCTTTGACATTCTCCGAAGCCGACGCACTAGCCGCCAGTCTCTGAAGGACATACGCTCTCAACCTGCTAAGCAGTAGACGAAGGACAGGATCGCTGGGCTCGCGGTTTTCGCCGGTAATCGCAGCGGCGGAGAGGACGAGCTTTGTGACGAAGGCGCGCAGGTGAACCTTGGTGGCGGCGGGCATGGAGCGACCTGCTTCCAGGGCTGTGAGGATCCCGTCGACTGTTTGCTCAGTGGGAATTGGGTCGGAGGAAGATTCGCTGCGCTCGAGGACGGCAAGGATGCGTTGGGATTCGGTACGCCAGGGACCGCGGACGTCCCGCTTGAGCAAGTTTTTGCATTGAAGGAGGATGGCGCCTGTGGTAATGATCCTCTTGGTAACGCGGCCTGCTTCCACGACGCGCTTGTGGTCTAAGCGCAGCATTTCCGGCATTTCGTCGATCCCTAGAGGATGGGGCTGGGTGAAGAGGTCTACAAGCATTTGGTTGTAGATCTTGTTGGCAGTTGGGCGAGAACGAGGAATGTCAACACCTTCGGGGTCGCGGCGGCTAACTTCGCCCATCAGCTTCTCACGTGCAGCGCGCCAGGCGGCTTTGGCGGCGGAGAGATCGTAGCGTCCGGCTTCAATATCGGCGGCGAAGGCTTTGGCCTCGTACGAGGGCGCTTGCTCGATGAGTTGGGGCGCGGCTTGTTGAAGTAGGTAGTTGGCGTAATCGCTAAGCATGACGTCGATGAAGGCGTTCAAAGCCTCGAGACGGTCAACGTACGTGCCTTGGACGAGCTTCTCCTCGGCGAGAATCTTGACTTCGTCGTCGCGGACAGGCGCACAGAGCTTGGGCAGGAGTGTTCCCATGGCTTGGAAGAGTTTCTCGTAGGAGAAGTTGCCCATAGCGAACTGACGCTGGGCCATTTCCGTATCAAGAAGCTCGCCGATCAGTGTGTGCATGGGGTTGCCGGGGCGAACCAGCCTTTGGAGCTTCTCGCGGACCATATCGGCGACTTGTAACAGAAGCGTGAAGTGTACTTCCTGGTTGTCCGCCTGCATCGTTGCCCGCATCTCTTGGAAGAGGGGTGCGAGCAGATGAGCTTGTTGCTCGTGGTATTCGCTGGGCTCGGTACGGAAGTCCCTGTTGATGGCCAGCTCATGCACAACCACCCTGTTTTCTGGCAAGAGGCTCTTGGTGTGTGGTAGTACGACGCTGATCTTGAAGGTCTCGCCCTTCCTCGCGGGAGTCGAGGGAGGCGTAGGAGTCTGTGTCGGTTGACCCTGGTTGCTGTCGTCACCGAGCACGCCCATGGCTGTCTCTGATTCTGACTGCTCTGCCACACGGGGCTTCATATCACCGCGAGGCTTCTTGACTCTAGCCTTGCGGGCCGCCCTGACAGCTTCAGTTACCAGCTGCTTGCCACGGACGGGTCCGGCGAGTCTCTTGATGCGCACCAACAGTAGCAGCTGGTTTTCTCGGATGCTTTCACTGTACACCTGATCAACAGAGCCGTCTGTGCTGTCTTTGACGGACTCCCAGATCGCATCGAGCTCGACGAACTGCATGACCATGAGCTCAACCAGGGAGCTAGAATCACGGGCCTTCCATGCGATGAAAGCATTGTAGAAAGTAGCGTACACCTCGGGGAACGCCTCCACCAGGGCCGGAGGCGGAGTATAGTTATTAAACGCGGTCAATCGGCCTAGAATGTTCTCAAACGAGATCAGTAGGTCACCAGCCTTGCCAACGAGTTCCTGCGACTGAGGGTTAGCCAGATCATCACGAGGGATTGGTTTCGCCAGGGCGGACCCAACCTGCTCTGGCTCTCCGGTACCCTCCTTATTGCTAAGCACCTGGGACGGGTGGCCGAGAATGAGGAAGGCGCTCAAAAACGAGCGCACTGCCGTCATCTCTTCCACTGACCCAGGCGCACCCTCGTTGAGCCCGCAAATGCGAAGCACTCGAGAGGTCGCCACCAAAACGTTGTCCTGCGACAGCAAGCTGGTAACCGTATCGAAAGACGTCTCCCTAACCACGTCAATGGTCAAGCCTAGCGCGCCGAACTCGGCTACGGCGCGTTTGCGACTCATGGACTTCCACCACCACTGGATCCTACTGGCGGCAGCATCCGGCCTCATAGGACTCGACTCGCGCTCCTTGACTTCCTTGACCTCGGGCATGACCTCGACCAAGGTAGGCTTCCTTGCTACAAGGCTCTGACCACGCTCCCTACACCTAACTTTGGCTGCGTTCCGGTTACGGAGTTCTTCCCTTCTCCTTTCGGCTTCGGCAAGGCGTTCCTCCATCTGCATCTTCAGTTTCTTGTTCTCCTGCTCGCGCTTCTCCTTCATTGTCTCTGCGATCTGCTTGGCTCTCTTGACCTCCTCGGCACAGGCGGCGGCGATCTCGGCTAGGTTGCGTTCGCGAGCCATGGCAGCGGCAATGGCTCTCTCCTCGCTTTGTGTAATGTCCTTGACGGCAGCCTTGGCCTTGGCGGCTCGGATGCGAACTTTCTCGGCATGGGCGGCGCGGTCGGCTAGTCGGGCCTTTCGGTCTTCGAGGATGGAGGCGCGGCGCAAGTGCTGGGCTACATACTTGCTTTGGGGACCGATGTCGCGACCGCAGCCATGGGAAGAGCGGGAATGGGCGGACGAGATGCTGTTGCGACGCGACGAAGCTGCACTGTGTTTGCGGCGGGTCTGATTCGTGGGCCGGATGAAGAGGCGGGCGGCAATGTGCGGGGGAGGTGTGACGGTAGCGGGATCAATGTCGCCGTCGGCCTGGTGGCTCACTATCTGCTCTTTCTCTCCAAGATCGGTGGTTGGGTCGGGGGTAGTTGGCGATGGAGGGCCGATGGATTCTTCGAGGTTCCGAGCGGGCTCGGTCAAGCTATCCGACGGTCGTCGCATTGTGTATCGGTGTTGTCGAGGGTATGTTTGGGATGGTGAGGATGGACTGAAGATGGCGTAATGACGGCGCAAGCGATAAGATAACGCAGTAAGCTCGACAGCGACGATGGTCTGGGCGGTGACAGATTGTGGGCGTCTGGGGAACAGCTAGCGGATCGGCAGCGTCGCGTAATGCTGGGTTTGGGTGATTGATGGAATTCGAGTTGGCAATGTTGGTTCTGATGATGTCGAGTCGAAGATAGAAGTGTTGTTGTTGTTGTTGTTGTTGTTGGACTTGAAGAAGAAGCTGGACTCGATGGAAGGGAAACGAATGGGTTGGATTCTGACAAAGACAATTGCACACTAGACGACCTGGTTGGAGGGTTGATTGATTGAGGGCGGCGGGATGGTCGGGTGGCAAGCGATCAAGCATATGGAAATCGTAAAGATGATGAGATGATGCTTGTACCGTACAACCTGTCGTGACCTGGTAACTGTAAAGTAGTACTTTGTATACCAGTCGTCGCCAGTGTCGTCGGTTGCCGGATGCAATGGAAGAGATGTCAAATCAACAAAGGAATGCAGATGAATGCAACTCCGCATTGGCGTCAACTGTTGCCTGCCGCCTGAGCACTTGCTTACATCATTATCCGCGCGACTGCCGCTGGCATTGCAGCCAACCATAAGCGGTTAGTGAATATTAGGAGGTTAACAAGACTGTACCAGTTTGACCTGGGTTTTGTTAACAAGATAACCTCCCCTCCTGTTTCCAGCTTTTAGAATGCAACTGAAGCTTCTCCTCTTGCATTTCAGTTGTCATCACTTTCAGAATTTCACTTGTGGATGCCTCATTCCTCTCCCTCCAGAGGGTGGGCTCCACACCCAACCGACGAGTACCGTGCCAGTTGTGATGCTGCTGACGACTACCTTATTCGCTTTCCTTCCGTTATATCGAAGAAACCCATCCTCTACCAGGTAATAGGTCAACAAGACCGAAACCATTCTCACGCACCAAGACGACTCGACCACTTCGATAGTCGAATAAACCACTCCTCGACCGAGGAGAAGCTGATGTCTGAGCAATGGCCCCTAGGTTGGTGGGGAAGAGCGGCGGGAGCTACAAATGGCGAGCATTGCTATTGTAGCGAAGCGCGATGCCGTGAGGATGGTGCAACTTCGATGTGAGCCTGGAGTTGAAGCAAGAATCAGCAAGACGACGAGAGTAAAGGATACCTAGGAACGCATATGGTGAGCGTGTGAGGGACCAGAGATATCCGTGTCCCTTTTCCGCTTTACCGGCAACATCATGAACTTTAAGTTCAAAGTCCAAGTTCGGCAGTTTATTTACTACCCCTATTTTAGCGACCCCTGGTTGCCGTGCTTCCGCGCGCCCAGAGCCGCCCAGAGCCGCCGAGTCCGTCTCAAACCGGAAGTGGAGTTGACCTCAAACCCCAAGAACATGTGCTGTCAATGTCATGCCGTGACATGCCGCCAATTGTCTTCAAAATGTGGCACAAAATCAAATCATTCCGACAGACTGCCAACACTGTTTGTGTTACGACAAACAGCAAAGCAAGGAGAATTGGACTTGGCGAAGCGGCGGGCAGCAGTCAGCAAGCAGGCTGTCGGAAAGCATTACTTCCAAGGTTAAGGTACCTATTTACCCTTTTTTTCACAAAGTTTTTTCTTGTCGAGTTCTTGGAGTTGACATGGCACTCTTGATTTAGTCATCGATACGACTATCACCATCACCGCAGCACCCGGGAAACAACAGGGCGAGCATCATCTGCCCAGCAAATGCCCAGCAAATGCCCAGCAACGCCCAGCACACGCACAGCACACGCACAGCACACGCCCAGGCTTTGGCCAAGAAGCAACCCGTTACCGCCAAGGAGGCTCGATTGACGGTTGGCATCCCGCCAAGATCACCGCCAAGGATGGGCCAAGGGTGAGCCAAGCAGCTTGGGCGATCCGCCAAAGGGGAAACTGAGCGAAACAGAGGGGATTTTGTCATTTCCACCTAAAAAGCCAAGAGAAGTGAAAGGTAAAATCTGCGTGAACACCAGAGACTCTGGGCGTTTCCTGGGCAGCTGTATCTGATATGTACCAAGGCAGTTGCGGCGGCCTTGTTCGGTCGTGGCCGCCTTGTCACAGCGAGTCGTTTGCTTTTTTAGAGTCGCTGTTTGTTTTCCCATTTCTTGGGACGGTCTTGGGCGGTCTTGGGCTTTTGGCATGGCAAGCCATGGCAATCCATGGCAACATTGGCACCTGGTTCAAAAAGCGAACTGGCGCCCGCTTCTTTTCTTTCTTTCCATGTCTGACATTTCTGGGGTCAAAAGAGTCGATCCCCCCCCTTTTGCCCATCCCTTTCCCATCTCGTCATCTGTCAAACATACTGCAACACAACAACGATATAACGACAATCAACTTCAAGCATTGCGCACACTGCATTTCGGCACTGGCTACGACGCCAAGTACATGTCAATTATTTGGACGAGTCTGTCACCCACATCCGATTTGGCATTTTCCAGCACAGGAAAATCGGACAACAAAAGAGCCCGAAGGAACAAAAAGTCGGACCAGCACCGAACCACCTCCCCGCATCGCACCGTCGAAATTCGGAACGGTTGCCCGTATCGACACTGACGTCCAACATCCCACGGGGCCTGGACCTGGTTTCTGGGACCGACCGCCGCCGCCGCACCGTCCCGACCTCCTTACCTCATCCGGTTCGGCACCGCTTCGGGGTCCACTTCATTTCGGCCGGCCACTTTTGACCAATCACATCAACGACATCAAGGAAAATGGAAACGAGGATATCACAAGACAGGACTGGGAATCGGGATGTGGAGGAGGGATTCGAGCAACAGTACCACAGTCAAACACAGACGACAACAACAACGAGTGGGAGCAAAGAAAGGCAAAGGACGTCGTCATCACCAATTAAGGGAAAGCTGTTAACGGCACGAACGATACTGGGCATCCTCTCGATAATACTGGCGATAGCAATCCTTGGAGTCGTCGGTTATATGGTGGGGAAGTATGGGGATAAGGGCTTCGCGCATGTTAGTTTTGTGTTTGTGGGCATCACGGTACGTTCTTATTCTCCTTTTGTCTTTTGTTTACTTGCCTGTTTCGGTTCATCATCACCCACCAGTTCGTCTCATCACACCACACTCATAACCCCAACCCTGATTTCATTATCTTTCCTTTTTCGACCCTTCAACTCCTATCATCAACACTCCCCTTCCTCATCCTCATCATTCATCCCTGCCCCATATCACAACCCCCCATCTCCTCCTCCTCCTCTTCTTCACCACCCACTAACAACCCCCCAGGCAATCTCCACCCTAATCTGGCACCTCCTCGACTTCACCACCCTCCTCTGCCTCCGCGACCGTTTTCGCACCCTCTACCCCGGCGCCTACGTCGGCGTGCACATTTGCATTTCCCTCGCCTGCATCGCCACCATGGGCTACGTCGGCATCTGGGTATCCACCGCCGACGAAGAATCCGACCGCGATCTCGACCTGGAACCGGACGCCGTCGCCGTGCCGCCTATCGTCGAAGCGCTAGCCACCAAGTACCACACGGCTGGCAGGGATCTGAGAGGCAGGAGGGGCAGATTGTATCGACTGGGCATCACGTTACTGGTGGTGACGGTGATGATGTTGTTGATTAATTTTGTGCTGTCCATATTGGCGTGTAGGGAGGTGAGGAGGAAGGATGCGGTTAGGGAGCGGGAGGGTGGGGGTGTGGATGCGAGAAGAAATCCAGCGAGGCATCGGATCCCCGGGAATTCAACCGGACGGAGGGCTCGCGCTTCGCCACGGTCACGGGCGGTTGCTGAAAGTCAGTTCCCGGGGTATGTGGTTACTGTCAACGATGGGCCGGTCTCTCAACCACCACCACCAGCAGCGATGACTGGAGCCATGCCGCCTAGGGGGGTGGATTTGGGGGTCGAGATCTCGGGAAGTCATGAGGATGAGTGGGCGATGAGGAGGGATCGGAGTGGAAGCCCGACGGATATCGATTTGACGCCGGTGAGTCCGGGGAGCAGTGAGATGACGGAGGTGTTTTCGGAGAAGGATAGTGGGATTGGGATTGGGAGGTCCGGGAGGTGAGATGATAAACAATAAAGAGAGAAAGAAGGGGTTATACCAATGCGGGTTTGGAGGATTGGGTTTCTCGGGTCTACTTGCTCATGGAATATTGCTTTTGGGAGTGTACCGTATGGGTTAGGAGCACTGGTTGCATAGCGTGGCGTTCAATATTTCTGGATTTATGACTGTCCATGGTTCTTCTTAGGCTTGGAGTATTTTCACAGTCAAGAAAAAGTTTCGCATATTTCGTCCTACTCGTCATCGACAATAACCTGTGTCACACATGAGGATGAAGGATGAGAGGTCATTTTTAACTAAGCCTTTCGGATGGGTACCTGGGTTAATAATCATGCGATAACTAATTCCAGACTTATTAATCTCACAGCTGACAACAATGTTAGCAAACAGCTTCACTTTGCCTTCTGTATCCGAATTGATCACTGGTAGCAAAACGAGTGGTCACGATCAGGGGTGTCACGTGCAGACACAGGGGCCCGAAGCTTATCGATAGACTAAGTACCCCAACAGTTCTCGTCCAGGTGTTCCCCCAACTTCCCCAAGTCGCCACACACTTCTCATTCGGATTGCAGCTAGATGCGGATAACCATGCACCAAACCCATCGTTGTCTACATACTTCTACCGATATCGTGGTTTGGGTCTTCTTCTTGCCAGAAGCTGAGCCTCCCACTTATCGATCAGACCAGCCAGCGGTGGTGCGCTCTGCTGCCCGGCGACGGACATGGAGACGTTATCGGGTATATACAGTCCAACAACCCGCTTCCTCAAGAACGAAGCGCCAAGCGTGCTCTGTCTGGTGTCTTCGTTCTCCTCCCATTCCCTTTTTCGGCGGGCTCGGCATAGTCCGTCGTCATCGCCTTCTTTGCCCAGGCTAGTTAGTGCCGTTGAACTTGTTACGGCAATAAGTCGTTCGGGAGGGCGTTGCCTTTGGCGCACCTCTCGGGGTGGGTAGGCATGCATGTGCCACCATTCTTGATCCAAACTTTCTTCCGCGTGGGCCTTTGCTCTTGCATCAAAGGTTTCGCGCTTCCGGTTGGGGGGGCAGACCGACCGGGCAAAACTCACCGGCCTGATTGATGCTTTGGCGCGGTTCCATTGCCTCCTTAGATGTAGGTCTCTTTGTTCGGCTCGACCAAAAAGCAGGTGCGGCCATTGGGGAAGTTCGCTGGAGTCCATCCATCTTTGKGCGATGAAGGCGGTTTGCCCTCAAGGGCTCGCGAGCCTGACGGAGTTTGTCTGCCGCTTCGGCGCTTGTCACATGCGTTATTTGACCATCCTGCTCCATCGGTTCAGTTCCTGCTATCTTGTTTGGTGGTCAGTGTAATTAAAGATTTAGTTTGGTGTTCTGACGATGTTTGAGCATTGTGAGCATATGCCATTGTTACAACATTTCTTTCACCATAAGAGAAGTGAAAAAGAGGTACATGTACTTTGTCAATTTCTGCTACCGTTCTTGCTAACTTCCAAGAGGAACTCCATCCTGCAATCAATACAATGAATCATAAACAAAGCAATTCTCGCCGTGCGATGCGTGAATCAAAAAGAAGCAAAAAGCAAGAGCAAATGTCGAATGCCAAAAGGGAAATGTCCAAGACGAAAGGAGAATACTGACGCCTCTCAAGCACAACCCCCAGTGTTATCGCCCCGCCTCTTCTCTTCAAGCACCATTCCTAGTCCTCCATTAATCACCGACAATGACCAACAACCGGTCCTCCGGCATCACCAACAAGTCAACGTCCTACCAACAGGAAAACGCCTAAGACCCTCCCCGCCATAGATCGTAAGCGTGGATACGAGGCGCCGCAACAGCCGGGAACCGTCCATCGGGGTACACCAGATTAGCCGTACCATCAACCAATTCCTGGGCGGTCATACGATCGTCAGGAGAGGGGCGCAACGTCCCCATGATGAATGGAACTAAGCCACTGTAGGCGGTAGCGGCTGGGGCCATCGCCATCTCGTTTTTGTGGTCGATGAGAGCCTTGGTGAACTTTTGGTCTCTGACTTGAATCGGATGCTGCCTATCCTGGGCGGTTTCGTAGGCGATGGTCGGCAAGCTTCCGGTAAGGAGCTCTAGGGCGATGACGCCCAGAGACCAGATGTCGACAGCCGCGAGGTGTTTGACATGTTTTTTGGGGAGCTGATCGGGAGATGCGAACGCATCCGGAGCGATGTACACCTCATCTTCCGCCTGATGCCATCCTCGCGGGAAGTAGTGATCGATACTGGCTTGAGTAGCAGTCGATAGATCAGTGATGTCGGTAGCGTCAGTGACGATAGGAAACTTGGCGGAGGAAGAGAAGCCTGTCAGACAGACCTCAATGTGGGAGGTTGTGACAAGGGCTGTGTGCAGGGCTTGGAACAGTAGTTCATTTCAGCTAATAAACTACTTTGGTCTCGAAAGCCTTGTTGATCTTCCCAACCTCCAGGAGAAGGTTGGGCTTCAAGGCYTTCTTATGCCAAAGGGGATTGGTACGTACTTGAGGTACGTATCAAGCCTTRTCGCCTGAGGCTTCAAGGCATCTATCTAGCAGTCTSTATACATGTGGATTTTCYSAATGCCTTCATCCATTCTCCATCTTCCTTCTGGCGCTGTCCTTCATCCGGGCGCCCTGCTTGTTGCTTRGTTGGCTGTGGTTGCTTCTGAGATGACTGGGGATTGTCTCATGGTGTTTTCATCGGCGTCTTCGGCACTTCYATGGTTGGCTCGCTAGCCCGATGGTATCGAGAGAGGTTCGGGTAAGCCGTGCCAGTGGCCGAGGGTCCGACCGAGGGTCCGGCCGAGGTGAGTGTCTGCTAAGCCTTGCGACCCTGACCCTGGACTGTGGAAGATGTCCGTGTGACAGAGGTTGTCCTGGATCGCACCAGGATATGCCGAGGGCAAACGTCGCGGTGAACGAAACGTTGGCTGTGGAGGTACTTCAGTGCCTTGGCAACCTGATGCACAATCATACCGGACTCGCGGTAGGTGAACGGCTTCCGTTGGCCTTCCTCCACCATAGAACCCAGGTGGCACCACTCCGTGACCAGCATATGCTGCTTGTCAATAAGACGGGGAACGAGAAAGCTCTCAAAGTGCATGATGATGTGAGGCTAAGAGATAGATGATCGTTAGTAACTCATCAACAGGATGAAAAAGAAATATAAGTCAACTTACAGCCTTGGTAGCCTTGGCGTCGGTGAGGATTCCGGTCTCTTTATTCAGCAAATGCTCCTTTTCCTTGTCAAAGTACTTGGAAGCGTGAACCTTCCAAGTCTTTGTCGAGCGCACCTTGACAACTCTTTCAGAACCAGGTCTCATCTGGTTGCTTTTCGGGGTAACCTCCAGAAACGAATGGGTGTACTTTCCACTCCTACGGGCGCTATTCGTAAGGGAGGGCATCTCAGTGCCGCCAGGCATAGCCGGGGTAGCAATCTCCATCCCCCCGAGGGCTCCACTCAGGAAAGTCGCAACTCCAGGTGCTGGGGTTGAAGGCGGAGCTCCCTTTCTGGGCTGAGGCTGAGTGGGCTCTGCATCTTTAGGTGCGGAGGCCTTGAGACGCTGAATCGCCTTCAGAAAATCATTCAAGTGTTTGTCATGACCAAACGCTTGGATGGTGAGCTTGAGGGGATTTCGAGAGTACCCCAGGGAGATCTCGATACACTGGCTCACAGGAACGGCCCAGGCTGGCGCTCGGGGGGAGTCCTCGCCCACACATTTGTGAACCATTGAATCCACTTTCTCGTCGTCTTCAGACACTGAGTGGTATGACAACTCTGTGTGGTCAGAAGAGACGATCTTGGTAATGACCATACCGTCTTGATCGAAGTCTAGACCAAGATGCTTGCCGCTGATGCCATGGGTCTGCTGGCCAATGCGCACGTCGGCAGTCGGCGCGCTACCGACGATCCAACAATTCCCATTCTTGGGCGGCTTGGAGAACTCAATGGGATGGATGGCGCCGGTCTCTTTGATCGTGATGAGGGCGACCATGTTGGCCGAAGAGGGGATGAATGACATGGTGGTTCTGGTTGATCTTGCTGAAGCTGGGGTTGGTTGGACGATGGGTTGAGGGAAGAGTGACGAGGAGGATGAGCTGAAGGGATGCGATATTTGGGCAAGAAGGCGTGATTCGATGCAAGGAGTGCGGCAATCGAGAAAAGGCTGCAAAGTGGACAAGAGGAAGGAGGTCTTGACTGGACGGGAGGGTATGATATAGGAAGAAGGGAACCGTCCAAGTGACGGATGTTGACGGGATATTCCTTGTTCGCGCGACAGTTGCTTGTTGTTTTGCGCTTGCTTTATGTTTTGTGTTTGGTTCATGTTTTGCGTTTGCTTGTTTGTTTTGTGAATGGAACTCCGTAGACGGATGGTGACAGTGGAAAGTGGAAGGCGCGGTGGTTGGGCTGATGAGCAAGGTGCGAACACCGAACTTGCCCGCCTACATGATAGATCAAAAAAGGAAACAAGGACTTCAACGTTGATCGACGTGTAGTTAATGACGGTCAGAGCAAGTTTCATGCCCGCATTGTGAGTATGTTCCGCACGATTATATTTCAACTCTATTCCTGAATACATGCCATCCGATCCAGGCGTATCGTACTGTATAGCTGGGAATCTACCTCCCGTCTTCTTCATATCCGAACAGACATTGCTCGACTGTGCTCGACCTCACCATCCTGGCTATTTGTTGTAAATACTGTTATCCAACCAGACTCACACACCAGACTATCTCCATCATCCCTAATACTTGCAAATAAACTCTCCGGTGAAACCACACGGCCGTTGAGTCTACGACGCAACCTGCGCCCCTATCCTTCCACATCAGGACCGTTCTCCTGTGGCTCCTGCTCATCAGCATTGTCAGGTTCAATGACAACAGCCCTTCCAACGAGAGCGTTTCCAGGTCCTCCAAGCTGGATTAAGGAGCGTAGCTCGCGAGTGAGCGCGCAGGGTGCTCTCTTGCGTTTGGCAGGTCTAGTGGGCTGCTGGATTTCTGGTTCGGGCAGCGCTATGGCGCCATGCAGGCTGTTGACGTTGTTTTGATTTTTGCCGCGGCCAGCGGTTGAGGCGCGGCTGCTGGGGGTTGAGGTGCATCGGCCGGTGGTTGTGGTGCTGATAGCGATAGCGGGTGATTCCAAGAATCCAGCCCCGCTGCTGGCGCTTTTGGTGCTAGAGCCGGAGAAGATGGTGGTTGGGCAGGTCCGAAGGGGCGTCTTTCGTCGCTCAAAAAGGGGTACACATCTCCAAGGCCCACCTCCAGCCATTCTTGAAAATACAAGTGGATCCGCAGTGGTTCAGACCGGACCAACTCGTCACGACGCTCAATGGCGTCAACGAGCCACCTGTAGTAGGCACGGCAAAGCTCTTCGCGACTGATGTTTTTCTCCAGATGATTTTGACGGTAAGGTTGGAATAACGCCCACTGCGAAGCCTCCCACTCAAAGAACCTTAGCTGCTGGGCTAAGTGTGACATGGTTCGAGCGTCATCTTTGTCAAACCTGCTCCCCCAATCGGTGCGATGCGTTTCGGTTACCTCAGCAGACGGAAAGACCAGGTCCCTTCGAACGTCTTGAGCCATCTTGAGGAGTGCATGATGGTCTAATTCATGAGGTGCTAGGTGTCTGTATAGTTAGCATCCCCGTCAAAGCTTCAACTTTTCTGATGAGATGTGAGTGCTAGTATGTCCATACCTGTACAGGCGCAAATGGACTGTTGTCCAGTCCAGGACAAGAAAGCCCAGGGCACGCTGGTACGGACCCTCGGCGGGGGTTCCGTTCATCGAGGCTCGGTGGACGAACGATCCCTTGATTTGCTCAACGGGGATAACTCGCTGAGCTTCATCCTCAATGGGGGTTGCTGGTGATGACATGGTTGCTTCTGAAGTGATGTGTCTGGTACTTTGGCGAAAGTTGCTCGGTTTAGAGTTGAGACAAGTCACGATAGTTATCGGAATTGTGATTGATGGCCGGGATTGCTTGAGAAAGAAAGAAGTGAAAGACCGGGACTTTGACAAAAGACGTCCATTGTTGCCATTGAGCACTTTTGCAAACTGAACTTGGCCATTCTTTCTTTCTCGGCCCGGGATGGCATGGTGGGGTGGATGTTGCGGTCGATATTTCCTCTGGACTTATCAAACAAAGATCTGAGCTGGGACAAGGAAAGATGGAATCGCATTTTGGCCGTCTTTGTTGTAAGTGGCATCCGCCCCCACCTTCCTTCCGTAAACAGTGATCTTGCATGTGGCTGTGCGCGACCGAACGGGGTTTGACTTTACTCCTTCACTCTTTCCTCCCAGGTCTGAAGTCGAAAAGGAGGAAAGCGCAAGGGAATTTGAGTCATCRGTCACTTCTCACAATGTGACATTGGGCAGTTAAACATGGACTTGTCCTTGACGGCTTCTGTCCCCATCACTTACTACCGTGGACATTCGCGCGGCATTGCTATGCTCACCGATCGCTCTCAAACACCTTGTACACAATATTTGGCGTTGAACGCAATCACGGGTTTCCACATGCATGTGCAGGCTGGGCGTTTGTAATTTGTATTTGTATGCGCGCCGAGCAAAGACAGATACAAACCACAACTCAGGGCAACCAGGCTACCAAGCGGAGAGATCCAGCAGTCACAGCTCAAGAGCTTGGCCAGTCCGATACCAGGGCCTTAACTCCCTACACCCCTTTCCAGAATCATATGTGCTAGGACCCCGGCTCCCGTGTGAGCTCCCGTCTCTGCCACAGTCTCAGCTTCAGTTACAGCTTCTGTTACGACTTTGGCCCCCATGCCTGACCTCATAACAACTTCAAATCGTGTGGAGGCGGCTCCCGTTGTCCCCTCACCGGCGGCAGTGCCACCTGTTCTCGACGTCCAACGCATTCCAACCTCTCTCACCACACCATCACCCACAAACAGCCAACACACCAAGCGGGCTATCGACAGCAGCGAGATCAGCGAGCCCAGACGACCCAACAAGAGGATGAGTCTCTCGCGCGAGCTCACATCGCTCGCCCAGCTTGGAGGAGATAACGTCGTCGATGGCAAAAGAAAACGCGGTGACGACGACGACGATGATTGGGGTTGGCTGGATTGGTTTTGGGAATGTGTGCTCTACTTACTTTAACCTACCACAAAGCGTCCTTTCCTAAACTCGTCGCCTTCCAAGTCCTCGTCGCACCGCCCGGTCAAGTCTGGTCCAATCCACTAAGCCCAAGTCCTCACCTTGCCCTGTAATTCCCAATTTCTCAACCTTCCTCGCCTGCCCAAGTCTTCGTCGCCCGTCGCCAACCGCCCAAGTCACAAGGTGCAGGACACTCAGTATAAGACTGCTTCATCCTCTCAGTTTACCATCCCCATCCTCTTCTCCTGAGCACCATCACGAAAAGAAGTACACCCAATCATCTCGATCTCACCACAGGCACAGTCATTTTCCCTCGGCTTTTACCTGACACAAATACAATCAAAGCCATGTCGTCCAGTTCAGCACCCCGAACTTCTCCTCACCAGGGCCAACAACTGGATCTCTTCGACTCTGAGGATGCCGACATGGCCTTGTATGTTTAACCCTACTACGCAATGGCCTGTGTTCTATCCACCTGTTTCTCTTACTAACAAAGGATCTCTAGACCTAGGCCGGCATCGCCGTACTGGGACAACCAGTCGGATTTTTCTACCCACTCCTCCAACCCGATAGCCCACCGGGCGCTCGTCTCGACACCCAGATCTCCTTCCCTCGTTTCCACCGCCCCGGCCACCCCATTCACCTCCCCCATCGGCGCTCCCGTTCTCGGCCCGGTCAATCCGGCACCGCTCAACCCTCTCCCGATCGACGATGAAGCCCTGCTCCAAGAAATTCGCCCTCAAGAAGCCCGGATCCTTGAACTTGACGCTGAACGAATGCAGTTGCGAATCGACTTCCTCCAGGAACAACTGGAATTCACGGAAAGAATGCGTCAAGAGGTCACCGTCTTGCTAGAGCTTTCTGCAAGCATGGTCGAAATTGATCAAGAAAGCATCGACGACTTTCACAGGCAAGACAAGGAACTAGAGGAGCTAGAGGAGAGCGACACTAGATGGGAGGCGAGTTATATGGAGTCATGTCGMGGACTATCAACATGAAGCACCGGCGTTGATGAGATGGACATCGCGAAGCGCTGTAGAGCTAGAGGTAGTCAGATAAAAACCGGACGGAGAAAAGAAGGGAAGATTGCCGACTCAGCAACCGCCTACATTGCAACAATCGTCTTGTGGACAAAATGTCTTCTTCCGACGCCGCTATCGACATTCAACAGAGCCTCGTCCAAGATGACCAGCCTGTCGACAWTGTCGACTCCGTGCTAATGTATGTACGCCCTTTTCCGCCTTTGCGATCATGTCATCGATGAGGTATTCTCCCATGCTGACACAGGATACAAGTAGCAGGATCACCACCTCGGACCCAAACACACCGGGTACTTTACCGAGCACCCCGATCCGTGCCGCACTCTCCTCCAGTCCGCCAATTACGCCCGAGTCCGACTTCAAGTACTCGACCAATCCATGCACCAATCGTGCCCTGGTCTCCTCGCCAATCTCCACCACTCCCAGGCGGCCCTACGGCCCTTTCAATCCCACTCCAGCCGCCTCACCCAACTCAGCCCTCTCAACTCCTGTCCGATCTCCTGTTCCAGCGTCCCGGTCGTCCTGGGTCCCCCTAGTGATGCCCTGGGACAGGTCCGACGTGAACAACCGTTGGCTGCGGCCCGGGTGGACTCCTGCTCCCTGCATTTGGCCCGCCGACACCCCCTGTAATGACACCATCGGAGGAGTTGGATTTCGAAAATGACCGTGCCCGGAGAATTTGGCAGGCCGCGATCAGAGATGAGCAGGAGTGCCATCTCTGGCAGCACCATGTGTTGATACGGCGAACGAGATGAGAGGAGGGGCTGGCTCGAATAGAGCGAAATGAGCGGCAAATACGAGAGCTGCTGGCTGCGCAGGAACGATTTCTCAACGCTCCTAGTTCAGCTCCCGCGTCGACCCCGGCCCCAGCTCCGGTTGCTTCTATACCTACTACTCCAGCCTGTCTCTGTAACAAGAAATCCACGCTGTCACGGGAGATGAAGTCGCTTGCCCAGCTCGGCGGTGCTAGAAATACCACCTCTCTTGGGAAAAGGAAGCGCGATGCCTACGAGACGAACGAAGAGGATGCCGAAGTGGAGGATCAGAGATCTGAGACAACAGTCAGGACTCCACCGATGAGAGGAAACACCGTTCCTGGAGTGTGGGCCAGACGACTGCGTCCACGAGCTGTCAACAAAGAAAAGGAGAAGCGTGGAAATGGAGGACCGAAACAAAGCAAAAGTGGTGGCCGTCGGACAAGGCAGGACAGGAAGTAGGACGACTGAAGTTGTGCTGGAGAGGCTTGGCTACCTGATAGCATTTGGGCTGGGAGATTTATTTGATGCGCTAGATCATGATATCGGGAGTTCAGGGTGTTGAAGCAGACTACCGTCTTGGCAGTCGATCCACACATGGACCTCAGTCATGTATATATATATCGAGGGTCTCCCTCTCATCATTCACCTACTCTCCTTCTGCTCTTCAGTCAATCAATCAAGGAATTCTCTTGCCAATCCTCTGCCNACACATGGACCTCAGTCATGTATATATATATCGAGGGTCTCCCTCTCATCATTCACCTACTCTCCTTCTGCTCTTCAGTCAATCAATCAAGGAATTCTCTTGCCAATCCTCTGCCCCAAATTCCCTGTGCCCACTCATGTGCTTCAACACAGGGAATGCATGATACATCGAAATATCTAGTAGAGTTCTGTCAGATTTGGTTTCTCAGGGAGACGGAACGACGGGAAAGGAATGACAGAGAAGCACCTCATACAGCGAGGTTATTTGCTTACCTGGATCAATGAGTGCCCGTGTTTTGAGTAGAAACCTCCATGCTTCTGTTCTCCGGGGACCGTCTTTTTGTATTGAAATGAACATGAAGTTACCGCAAGAATATCTGTGTCATTGATCCAGCAAGGAGTACCTGCCAGCAGGTGTGTTACACACGGCAAGCATTAACTTCTGGCTTCGTCTGCGGCTATCCCTCGTTGGCTGGTATCGCTGCGCTCAACGTCCGAAACAGGGAAATTTGGCGACATCCGAGTATGACGTATACCCTCCATTACGGGCATTTTGCATCAAGATTCGACACCTGCTCGCCGGAAGTTACCAAGAAAGCTTGTTTGTATGACCAAATGATGGTGATAGTTGGTGAGGATGAAACAGATATCATCAACCTTGCCCCAAGTTCATGACTCGTGAGTGCAATAGGAACATTTTACCTCCGCCAACGCGCAACTGCCCCAACATCACCAACATCAATCACCATACCTGGGCATCTAAGGAAACAACGAACCATCCCATTCTTCAAGACAAGAACAATTCCAACCAAAAGATGTCCACCGAACATCAAGAGCAAAGCCAAAACACCAAGGACCAAAAAGCAACCTGGTCCGAATGGGCTAAAACCCAGTACAACACTCAATACGAGTCCTGGGTCCCTTGGCTAGAAGATCTCTACCTCCGCTATTTCACCAAGGACAACAAAGCGAGTTATGCCACCAAGGGTGAGTCCAATACCTACCCATCCCCCTCTTGTCTCCATCCATAAGCCGTCTCTTCCCGTCCCTTCTCCCCTTCTCCCCTTCTCCCCTTCTCCCCTTCTCCCCTTCTGCCCTTCTGCCCTTCTCCCCTTCTCCTCCAGCTTCCCCAAAAGCAACCCAAAACTAACAACCTCCCTCGAACATGCAGACACCCTCTCTAAAACAAAAGTCACAAACATGGAACAAGTAGACACCCTCCAAGACGGGGTACATAACCTCGTCGCTGGACAAGTCGGGCAGGGAGGACTAGGACAGCCGGTTGGGGATCTGTTGTCGAAGGAGGGAGTGAATAGGATGGAGAGAAAGGGGAAGGATGAGAAGGGTGGGTATTTGCCTGATGTGAGGAATGTGGGAGGGTTGTTGGGGAGGGAGTGAGGGCACTGGCGGCTATGGTGGATGGGGAGTTTAGGTTGGAGGAAACGTCTATCTTGTAGGTTTTGCCTGATGAATGTTTGTAAGATAGGACCTCTTGAAGATTGTCGTTATACCCAGACAGCGCGAATACATCTAGTCTCATTCCAGGACAATTGTACCTCTAGGCTAGGTAGGGTGGCTAGGTCGGGTAGGCTGAATAGGTTCCAAAGAAGATTGAAAATAGTTGAAGCCTGTACACTGTGTGTTGCGAGGACAGCTTAGGTCTACACCACCACGCATGAGTACAGGTTTCAACCATTTTCGAACCTTCTCACGAACCTACCCAGCCTACAGCTCGACCTACCCAGCCCACCCATGACCCCATCCGCTTACACCACCCATCCCTTCCACCTACAACCACTTCCCCAACTCCCCCTCCGTCCACTCCCAAACTCTCCCACCCAAAACCTCATCCCTCCCCGCCGCGCTCAT
The DNA here is from genome assembly GCA_009804825.1 of Neurospora sp. FGSC 26638. Taxonomy (NCBI): domain Eukaryota; kingdom Fungi; phylum Ascomycota; class Sordariomycetes; order Sordariales; family Sordariaceae; genus Neurospora; species Neurospora sp. FGSC 26638. Next base: position 98,770 of record RAOB01000023.1, read on the forward strand.
CTCCCCCTCGGGCACCCTCCTCCCAACAGGATCATACAACCCCCCATTCTCCAACTCCTTTTCTTCCACCGTCGCCGCCCAAACACTATTCTCCGCCCCCCTTTCCACCGTCACCAACCCCCTCTGCCCCGGAATCAACCCACACCCCAACTTGGTAACCCAGTACTCCACAAAGCCAAAGTTCTTAACCATATCACTCTCCACAAACCCCGGCGTGACCGTCACGCTCGTGACATCCGGGTACCGCTTGGCAAGCTGGGCGGTGTATAAGGCGATGGCTAGTTTGGTCTCCATATACCGACGCCACTTTTCTCGTCCCAGCCAGTCATCCCTATCCTTGGCCAGGCCGTCCCCGGACACGCGCTCGAGGGAAAGGCTGGTGGCGAAGCGGGAGCCGTAGGAGCCTAGGTTGATGATCCTCGCTTGGATGGAGTTGCGCAAGAGGGGAAGGAGTTTCCGGATAAGCAAAGCGTGACCGAGGAAGTTGGTGGCGAACTGGATCTCGTAGCCATCTTCTGATACGCCCAATGGCGCAGCGGCGATGCCGGCGTTGCAGATTAAGATGTCGATTTTGTCTTCTGTTTCTAGGAGTTTGGAGGCGGTGGCGGAGACGGAAGACAGGGAGGCGTTGTCGGTGGGGAGGAAGGTGATGTCTGTGCAGGTTTTGGTGGTCGCGTCGGCGGGTTGCGAATCAGCTTCTGAGCGGATTTTGGAGATGAATGTGTCGGCGGCGGCGGAAGAAGAGGGGCGGCCGGTTATGTAGATCTTGCGGGGACCGAGGCGGGCGAGGGCGAGAGCAGTGGCGGCGCCGACGCCGCGGGTGCCGCCTGTTATGAGGATGGTTTTGCCGGTGAGGGTGGTCATGGTGTTGAGTGATGGAGGGATTTATGGTGATTTGGGGACTGGACGTTGAGGTATGTCGGGATGGGAAGTTGCGTCCTTTTTATGTCCGGGTCTTTGGAGTGCAGGGATCTCGCATAACGCCGAATTATTAATTAAATATGTCGTCGTAACATTGGGACTGTCGATGTGCGGCACAGCCCCAAAAAGACAGCGGCTAGACTGGATGGACACCCTTCCGGATACGTGATCCTACATCGGTGTTGCGCCTATTGGACGAATGCCCCGCGCTGCTGCCTGCCGACCCTGGAGATAGCGACGKGAACATCATCACCTCTGTCGTCGCCAACCTCGTCCAGGACAAAAAAGCCGAGACCTTTTACAAGCTAACACTGGTTTGTTTGTTACCTAGCTCGGTACTCCTAGTATACTAGACGATATCTATCCCATATTGTCCCAAATCTCACAAAGATGAAATGAATGGCTAGGTACGGATCGGAAACGCATTAACAAAATTCAATATAGCATATACAAGGTACCTAAGATCACACTGTGGTTGTAGAACGAGACGGATCAATTAGATAGGTATATAATCGCCTAGGGACATTGACCAGAGGTCTCGAGCTAGAAAATAAACCAGTCTTGTACCTGACTGTATGGCAAATCTTTAATAAGTATTTGGTAAAAAGGGTCTCTGTTTCCTTCAGGAGAGGGTTAGGGTTGTCACATCAATCACCAACCGGAACTTWCACAAGACAGGAAAGAATAACAAGTCATTAGCGACACTGACATATTAACAGAACCCCGAGCATTATATCCAGCCATTCATATATCCCCCTTAGAGCCATTAGAAACAAACTCCCACCACCCATCCCATCCTCCTCTACCATCCACCAAGCCCATCCCTCCCCCGATCTCCCCCTCGCCCTCAAATCACAACCCAGCATCATCCTGCTTCCACGTACTTCCCGGGTACCAAGTCGCCCAATTCCCACAATTATCCTCCACCGTTCCCAAACTCCCCCCACCCCCATCCCTCAAAGCATCCAGCCTCTCCAACACCTGCACCCCCAGCCCCTGACTAACATGCCAGCCCACATGACAATGAAACAGCCACACTCCCGGGTTATTCGTCCTCCAGGCCACCAGCAACCATCCCCAAGCTGGTAGCATCGTCGTATCCCTCCGTGGGGGATTATTCCCTTTTAGGGTGGACTTATCCGTGTTAGGGTTATACTCCCTAATCTGTGTCTCCGCCAATGGATTAGCTAGGGGTGGGGAGCTTCCGAGGATCATGACGTCGTGGCCGTGGAGATGGATAGGATGCGGAATGGACGAGTTATTTTGCAAAAGAAAATAAGTGAGGGTGTTGGACCCGGGGATCTGGATCAGGTTGCGAGAGCGCGGGACAGAGGAGAGGGTGTTATTGGCTACGTAGCGGAGGGTGGGTTCCTGCCAGTTGACGCGCAGGGGGGAGTTGTTGACGGGCCAGAAGACGCGGGCTTGGGTGTTGTCTACCGTCAAATCGACGTTGAGGGTGTGGGAGGTGGTGGGGACGAAGGAGTTGACGTCTGCGGAGCGGGAGACGATGGGCGAGTAATCGCGCTCGGGCGCGGCGCAGCGGGAGTCGGGAGGGGTGGTGCCGCGTTGAGTGGGCAGGGAGGTGGAGGAGGCACCGGAGTAGGAGAAGATGGCGGCTGGGTACGGGTTATCGGATTGGCCGCAGGGTAGGGCCGAGAAGGTCACGTTGAACCAGTAGTTGGCGGTCGGCTGGTTGGCGTTGATGATGACGTCGTAGCGCTGGCCGATGCCGAGGAAGAGATGGTCGCGGGTGATGGGCTTGATGGGGACCATGTCTGTGGCGACGACTTGGAAGGTGTGTCCGACTAGGCTGACGGTGAAGGCATTCTGGAGGGAGGTGTTGATCAGGCGTAGAAGATGTTTCTTCCCCTTCGTGAGAGTCTTGCGGGTGTAGGAACCGCCGGAGCCATCGGGGTTGATGTTGCGGCCGTTGAAGAGGACGTTGTCGCTGGCGGGAGGGGAGCCCGGGAAGTTAGGGATGAATGGATTACTGGGGTTGTTGACCCGATAAGCGATTTCAAAGACCGAACCGTAGTACCAGTCTGAGAGAACTAGTGGTCCAAGATCGGTGTCGTAGTCGGCGGATGCGGGACCCTTGATGACGATGGGTCCGAGAACACCGTTTCCGTACTGCAGCGGGAAGTGAGAGTGGTACCTGGTCTGTTAGCGGGTGTTGATATGCATTTGGAGAGGAGGCATACCATGCTGTGCCGTATTGGTTGGCGAGGAATGTGTAGGTCTTTCTGCTCCCAGGAGGAATGGGGCATTCGGTGACCCCGTTGACTCCGTCTTGGGTGTTGGCGTTGAGCATGCGGAGGCCATGATAGTGAATCGACGTGCTGGCTTGTGTTAGATCGTTGCCTGCCCAGGAGTATGGAAGAGCCCTACCCGTTTGATCTCATATTGTTGATAACGGTAATCTGGAGTCTGTCGCCCCAGTCTAGACAATGTCAGCAGTTGTGATGTTGGAGGGTAAAGGGATGCACTCACTTGCGTTGATGGTTGGACCTTTGACAAGTTGATTGTAAGCGCGATCACCTCTATCATTTGCCGTCTGGCGTCTTCCACATACCTGGGAACTGGCCTGACTGCTGTTAGCTCAATGTTTTACATGCGATCCGAACCCTCGACTTACCATTGACAAGCATTGCACTGTACTTCAGCCGCCCATCACCTCCTCTCCAAGTGCTTTGTTCCGTCAAGGTCAAGGTGTACTAAGCTTGTCAGTCATGTCGGATTTTCCGTCATGTTGGACTCGGGCTTACTTGTCTGGTGACACCGGTTTCGGGCACATGTGCTTCATAGTCTGTGTTGATGTCGAAGGAGCTTGTCCAGCACTGTCTGTTAGATGCGGTATTGCATGATTGCCGGGTTTCCAGAACGTGCTCTGCTAAGGGGCTACCATGGGTAAGACCACTCAGGAGCAGACTCCATAGAAGTCCGCTAAGGGGTTTGAACATGGTGCTAAAGAGATCTCGACTTGGCACAGTAAGGTGTTGAGCAAAAACCTAGGACAGGGCAGTTGGGCTACCGAGCTTGACGACCACTTCTGACCTTTTCCTTTCGAGGGGTTTGGCATCATATATCAATCTGTGTACCGGCTTGAGGATGGAAAAGTGATTTCACGATGCAACTCACGGCTCAGTGCATTCATGGTGTCACAACAAAACCATGTGGCGGTCAGTGACACTGGCCACTTTCACGGCATGGACTCAGTAGGAAGCCAACATGTTATCATGATGTTCTCTTGTTGGCCTTGACCCCGCTGTCTGCTGTCGAATAATCCTCCTTCTTTAGCATCCAAGCAATATCCGATCCCTGAAGACCTAGTCCAGACTAGTTCGACTACCTACTGATGGCCAAGTATGCTCAATATAGGAAGCCGGTCCATGATCGGCTTGTCAAGAAGACCGCCGGAAGTCCCACTGGGACTACTCGTGAACCGATACTAGACGGTAAAGTTGAACGGGGAGATCCAGGAAATTGAGTCATGCATGATTGGTCAATGGGACGTCTGAACAACAATCGCAGACTCGCGACAACAGGGGGCATGCTACCGGACTTGGCAGGTAAACACCAACGGTCCATCGTACAACTGGATAGTACTTAACGTTGCGTAGCCATCAGTGCATCTTGGCCCGGTGTTGTTCAAATGAACTGGCGAACCATGTCCGCAACTCCCGACGAGTCCCGAGTTTGGGAGCTTAGTTCCTGCAGCTCGAGCTTGGGCCAACGCTTGTATGGCGAGCCGCATGAAGAATTGCGGCAGTGACTGGCCGGTCGGGACAGCCAAGGTATGCACACGTCCTGAGTGATGTTGGACCGGCGAGCCTCCTTACGCTCTGCTGTCATACAAGGCAGCATGTGGAAGAGTTTGTTTTCTACCTGGGGAGTAAGTCAAAGTCAAAAAGGGCTGAAGGCGAGCGGGTAGATGTGGGACGAGAACAAGGGAGATAGATGCTCAGCTAGTCACTGGACTGCAGAAGGGGGTTGTGTCTTTGGTGGGACGGGTTGCAACTACCTATCAACTACCTGTGATAGTCAACTGCGATGACAGCAATACGAGGCCTGGAAGGTTGATACGACATGGCATGTGCCACAGCCTTTACGTCTGGCGATCCTAATCTCCCTGTCTCCTCGACGTGTTCTGTGTTATCGATCGAGTATGGAAGTCCGAGGGTCGCAAAAGTGGTTGCAGAACCAAGCATTTCGGGACATATCGTGGAGTTACGAGACGTGTCTTGTGGCTGATGGAGGCTGCTGTCTGAAACGTTGGGGACTGGGGTCGATCAATTTGGTTACACACTCCCTCTTCCGATGTCGCCGGTTTCCTCTTCAGCGGAAGCCTTGACGGATGGCTAGGAGAGATACAGCACATGCCGGTTGACTTTTAGTTGATTGCGGTGTAAGGGTCTTGGAGCGAAGCGTGTCTCGAACAGTCGGGGGATTCGGGCTTGACTTGCTAGCACAACAAAGGGTCTGAGACTTGGCTGTCGTGCGACAGAAGCGGGGGAATTCGCCTGGAATGTCTTGCATACGATGTTTCCACGCTCCCACCAAGCCGTGGCGGTATTAAGCTTGCCTTACACCGGAAGCACATGTCCGTCTTTCCTTGCTTGGTGCCGGGAATGGGTCGTTGTTCGAGGCAATTCGGACCTAGCCAAGGCACGGCAATGGTCCTTCGTATACAGGGGATACTGCGTACATCGGGCAGTCGTGTCGTCGGGTCGTGCTCCTTTGTGTCGTAGTGCTCTTGACTCGCTGAAGTCCTCTCGGTCGCAGATAGGGGCATTATGTGCGATGGATTTGACTGGGATTCAGGTCTGGTCAGCATTACCGCTAAGAAAGATGGAAGAGATCAAATACGACCGACCGCGATTCCGTCGCCTTCAAGCGCCCAAAGCGACTATCCACAATGAGGACAAAAGATGGCGGTAACTGGAAGTCCTCCGGTCCGGGTGCAAAGAGACTGAACTAAGAGAAGCTAGAGAAGGTCATTTCCCTAGAGGTGGAAGGAGGGGGATGGCCCGTTGGGAAAGATGGAAGGAGTGGGCGGCGACATGCATGCGAACATGCGGTCACAGGTGCCGTCACCTGACAAGCCACGGGAGACGTCAATCCTCAACTGCTTGTCACGTGTTCAACCTCAGAGACGACATTGGGTTTCCTGGTCATTTTCTTCTTTCCAGTACTAGTCTTTCTTGATGTCTTAGGTCCTAGGTAGGGTATTCCTGCAACCCCTTCCGCAAACGACTGATCAACTGATGGCTAACATGCTCCCAGTCGTTGGCCTCAAAAACCAGAGTGGGATGGGACGGAGATTCGGAGAAGCACAACTCGGCGTTGAGTACGCCGAGAGTATCCGGGGATCAGTTCCCTACTCAAGCCGCTTCCCTAACCATCACCACGAATACGGGACACTCCGACATATTCGCCAAGATTACCCTACCCAGTGTCATCGAAGCACGGCTGTCATGCTGACACGGCACTTAAACCCACGTGGCTTGCCAAACCACCTCAGCAGGCTCAGCCGCTCCCGGGTTCGGAGCTATCAAGCGAATATTGGTTAGCAGCAGCCAGTCTTAAAGCTCGCCATGCCCCAAACATGGCAGTTGGATTATCGTGTCTGCAAGCCATCTTCCTGCTTTCACATCGTGTTTGAGCCTCGACACCGAAATAGGACCATGAGACGGCTCAATGTCCATCCGCTGACAGTACTGAACTTCTTTTAAGAAGGAGGGAGAACTGGGAGTCTAGGGCTTCGAGATGGATATAAGAATGCTGCAAGACCCTGTTACAAAGTGGGAAAGATGGATCATCACTTACATCGCCAGCTCTACTCTAAGACATCAGCGAGAAAGAGACCATGAAAGCTCTGCTGCAACTCTCCTTGTTCCTGGCCCAGGGACTCCTCGTCCTTGGGACCACCACAACCGGAGGTCCTCCCAAGTGCAATGCCGACAAGTAAGTGCGTCTTCCTTCGAAATATTTTCTCTGACTAACTCAAGTATCCAGCTGCTACCGCGCCCTGTTCCCATGCCCTTCTCCATCCGCCGTCTCCGTGGCCTCCGCCTTCTGCGCAACCATAACCGCCTCCGGCACCACCGCAACCAACTATCCCACCCGAGCCACCAATGCCTGCGGTCTTACTCCCGACCGCTACATCTCGGCTTGCAAATGCGGCCCGACCTGTTCCTACACCACCACCACCGCTACCGTAACCGCCTGTCCCTCCGCTACCCCCTCAAACGGAGGCCTCATCTACGGTGACTTCGAATGCCCCTCTCCCTCTCCCCCCTGGACCGTCCAAATCCTCGATCCCTCCTTCTCCCTCTCCACCACCACGAGCAACAGCTTCACCGGCAACCGCTCCCTCCGTGCCTCTCTCACCGGCCCATCCACTTGCTCGGGCGTGTGCACCAACGCGCGCATTATCAGTCCTCCGCTACCCATTACCCCAAACACCGATTACAAACTCACCCTCGCGACATTCTTCCCCAACAACACCAACGGCGGCACCGGCTCAACTGGCTTCATCGGCGTCCAGATCAACGGGCGCGCAGGCCTAACCATCGACGCAAACGACAACCCGGGTCGCGAAAGATGGCGCTTCACGCAATCCCCCTGGCGTTCTCTGTCCACCGAAACCACAGCCGAGATAAGAATCGAGTGGATCGGCCCTCCCTCTTTCATCGACACCGTCACTTTTGCCCCCGTCTCGGCCTATTCCGGGTCAACCCCTCCACCTCTTGGCATCCTTCCCGGCGGCGAGTTCGAGAACGGTTTAGGTTCCTCCTGGACGCAACAAGTTCCCGACCCCGGTGCCACCGCCGGCGTCGTCACCTTGCCCATCCCCGGCCAAGTCAACCCCGACTACCGCTTTGGCTCGCACGCCTGGCGCGTTGTGTCTCCCCAGAAGCCAAACCCTGCGAACCAAGAGCTCCTCGTCTCTGCCCGCCTCATTTCCCCAACTGTTCCAGTCATCCCCGGACGAAAGTACTTGATCAGCTTCTCCACGTACTTCGATGCGTTCGGGATTGGCTTTGTGGGGCTTATGGTTAATAACCAACCGATCTACACGAGGGATCCGGGAGACCAGGGGCAGGGAGGAATCGGCTGGTGGGGGCCGAATACGGTTTACTGGACGGCGCCGGAGAATGTGTCGAGTGCGCAGCTCAAATTTGAGGCGGTTATGGCGGAGGCGGGGACGATGGGGGTGGATGCGGTGGTTATGGTGGAGGTTAATCCTGCTGCTATCACTGCTTGAGAGTCGAGCGAGGGGGGGCTGTAGCTGGTTTGGGTACTGGTGGTGGTGATGTTTGGAGGACCTTTTACTTGGGCCAGTCCTGAAGAGTTGGTGATACGGATGACAAATGTACCGCGAAGTGCAAAGGTCCATCGATGAGCCAAGACCAAACTTCGTTGTCATCAAGACGGGTCGCTGTTGAAGCGTAAGGAAATGCAGTGCTTACTTGGCTCTATTTGACAATGCTACGAACAAAAGTTGTGTGTTACGATCCAATCAAGGATCACTTATGTAAGCCAGACTAGGTAGAACCAACGGACCAATCAGATAGGACCCGAGAGCGTCGGGTCCAAAATATCGGGTCCATGAAGACCGGTATATAAAGACGGCCTTCCCAGGCCTCTTTAGATACNTGTTACGATCCAATCAAGGATCACTTATGTAAGCCAGACTAGGTAGAACCAACGGACCAATCAGATAGGACCCGAGAGCGTCGGGTCCAAAATATCGGGTCCATGAAGACCGGTATATAAAGACGGCCTTCCCAGGCCTCTTTAGATACTGGCTCTTCAGCAAGCAACCAACTGATACAATCGACCAGTACCTTTTGGCTACTACTACCGTTGCTACCCTTTGTTCCCAGCGATATACTCCTGTGCTTGTAACGGTTCGTCACAGGGACCTGCTCGCCACCTATATGAGGAACCCAGTGATTGGTGATACCCATCCACATCCGTTTCTCGTGAGGGACAGAGTACGCGCGCATAGCCTTCAACCACGGCTTGCCCAGGATAATGGGGAATTCCAGGAGCGGAACCACATAGGCACAAATTGGATGAATATAACCATCAACCTCAGCCAGGAAGTAAGCGAGTCCCTGTATCGTAGCCCCTTCCATTGCGGCAGAGGCTCCTTTAACGCGGCGAGACTTGATAGGAACGATGGGGATTCTCAAATCTTCGACAACTCGCTCACTGATCGCGGCATAGCACTGGCAACCCTCATCAACGAGGACGTAGAAAAAGTCACGGTTGTTAACAACGAGTGGAATTAACGTAGGCTCTATCTCCAACTACGACTTTGACTTGAACTCTTCCACCTTGCTCAGTACATTTGTTGGCTCCGGGGCCCGACTTCGCACCGGAGCTATTCTTTTCCCTACTCGGGAGCAGAGTCTTCATCTTCCTCTTCTAAGAGCGGAGGGACTTCAGTGGCAGTAGCTTGGATACGGGCATTGTTAGGGGGGGGAACCGCGGGCAGGTATGGGCAAGAACCCACACGATGACCAGAGGCACCGCATCGGAAGCAAAGGTTATTGTCTCGGACGTTTCTGCCGTTCTTCTTCCGAAACCCACTTGGCGCGCTTGGAGGAGGAGGTGGCCGAGTTTGAACCGCCTCGCCCTCGATTGCCACGACCTCTTCCAACGCGAGTGGACCCCATAAGGGTGTCATCTATCGGCATCTACCGGGGCTGGTGTAGAAGAAGAAGTCGACTGAGGCTGGGATTGCTGCCCCTGAGTATTGGGCCGCTGGACGTTGCTAGCGCTCGACGCTGGAAGGTAATAACTGCTCGAAGAGCGGCTCTGGTTCTTCTGTCCGCGGAGGTACTTGCGGTGATCTTCCTTGAACTCACTAGTCTGCTCGTACTTCGTCGCATGGTACTGTAGCTGGGCTACGCAGGTACGGTAGTCATCCGAGAGCGAGGCTGTGAAGAGCTTGTCGTAGAACTTCTTATTGATAGCACGGCGTAAATAACCGAGCTTGGCCGGGCTTTCCCAGAGGATGCCTCCAGCCTTGAGCATTTCGTCGTCGAAGGTGGCTAAGAAGGTAGCAAAAGGTTCTCCGTCCTTCTGGCGCAGACGGGTCAGCTTGTCGATAGCGGAGTCGCGAGTCTGGTAGGCACCGAAGATGGTGCGAATCTGATCGAGAAGGGCCACCGGGTCATCGTCACCACTAGCGGTTTTGGCGGTCCAGAAGCCTTCCAACTGTTGCTGTTTGTCGAGCGGGAGGGTATCAAGGATCTCAATCCATGCCGCTTCTCTGTCGGTGCGTACTCCTGCCTTGATGTCGGCGTTGTACGTTTTGACAAGTTCATTATAGTAGAATTGGAAGGTATGAGGTTGTCCGTCCCATGTGGGAAGCGTAAGGGGCTTTCGTCTGTAAGGGTGCCTTGGCTTGAATCAGCAGGAGTACCTGTAGCGGCCGAGGCCGCATCTCCGCTTGGGGCTCCGGTCGCGGGAGCCTGGGCCACGGGACTGAAGTTCGTCGCGGGGCAAAGATAGGGGGTGGATTGGAATTCAAGAGAAGGGACTTAACACGGTCGCGGAATGATGCACTTCCACTGAGTGCCTTCAAAAGCACTTTCACGAGGCCGTCGCTGAGGGTACTGCTGTCTCCTTCTGGTTGTTCGCCGCTGTCTTGGGAATCGTGGAACTCCTCGACTTCGTCGAGGTCCATTTGGGTAAGTCCGACCATGCTGACTAAAAATGCCGCAATGCCGCGCTCTAAGCTGCTGGCTCCGTCTCTGAGTGAAGTGAAGTCCGTCTTGTCCGCTACTGCTCTCTCTCTGTTAGGTGGTAGAACCTAATGTAAGGGGCACGGCATAGTTGACACAGATGCTGGCCAAAAGAATCGATAAGGTTCTACGAAGAGAGAAGGGGAGAAAAGAGCGCCCTCTGGGCAGCCTGGCCGGCTGTCCTAAAGAAGGGCGTGCGCACGTACAGGCTAGTGTTGCCTGCCGCGAGAGTGGAGCACTCGCCTGGCAAAGCTGCCAGGCATTTCAGCCACGGGCGCCAGCCCCATGACAACCTCGCTCAAGACTTTCATTCCCTGAAGCTACGATGTCTCAACGACTTCACAATACGGAGGGTTGGGAAGATGATAAGGGCCAAGAGCAGTCTCGCTCTGCACCTTTGCAACAAATCTCCGCCGCCACCGCTATGTCCGCTACCCGTATGCCCGCCCCCGGGCTCCCAGCCGCTCCAGCTACCGGTTCCGCTGATATAGAGACGTCCGCCGGCTACAAGATTTCGTGGAAACAACTCTTCAACAAACTCATCCACTTCTTTCTATCTGAATTAGTCTACGTGGATAACAAAAGCCCGAAGCAGGTGGAAGTAGGCTTATTTCTTTCCCCCCTACGATATTTCAGAATAACGCTAACACCTATAAAGAATCTGTATTACAACGTTCCCATATCACGTAGCCATATTCGCTTGCTTCAACTATTGCCGTCTAAAAACGAGGACGCCGCAATACACTGTCGGCTCTTCTGCACCGCATTGGACTCAAAAGGCACCGCATTGGACTCAAAAGGCACTCGTCCGTACGAAGCCTTATCCTACGTGTGGGGCTCCAAGGCCAAGCCTTGTTCCATCTCTATAAACGGGTGCGACTTGCCCATCGGAGAAAACCTTCACGCAGCGCTGTTACATCTTCGAGATCACTCCATTGAACGAACTATATGGATAGATGCCATTTGCATCAACCAAGATGACGAAGAAGAAAAAGGACACCAAGTTCAATCTATGGCGAAGATCTACGCTAAAGCANCGGAGAAAACCTTCACGCAGCGCTGTTACATCTTCGAGATCACTCCATTGAACGAACTATATGGATAGATGCCATTTGCATCAACCAAGATGACGAAGAAGAAAAAGGACACCAAGTTCAATCTATGGCGAAGATCTACGCTAAAGCAAGTCGCGTAATTGTTTGGCTTGGAGAAGAGGCAGCCGGTAGCGACCAAGCGCTCGAAGAAATACGCATTGCAGCTGAGCAATCTACGCTTGAAGAAATACGCATCGCAGCTAAGCGCGACCAAGCACCCGAAGAAATACGCATCGCAGCCAAGCTGTCTACAAGACAATTAGATAATAAAGCGGGAATCCTTACACTCCTTCAACGATCGTGGTTTCAGCGCATCTGGGTAAGGGAATCGATATTAAAGTATTATAACTAAGGAAACTGACAGATTGATGTAGGTGCTTCAGGAAGTTGCCGCGGCTCGCCATATCCTGATCAAGTGTGGTTCTGCTGAGATTGACGGATTTGCATTCTCCTCAGGTCTAAATGCATTAAACCTATTCAATAAACTCCCCGCAGACCTGCAGGCTCGAATCCTTTCAGTAACCTACCTCATACGGGGCGCAATCTTCCGGCCCAAATACGTCTACGCAACCAGTCAGGCGGACAACTTTTCTCTTGACATACGCCCTTTGGGTGAACTGGTAGAGATGTACCACACCCGCGAAGCTACGGATCGTCGCGATAAAGTATATGCCTTACTCGGTATGAGCTCTGATAATCCAACTGCAGCAGGATTGTCCGCCGACTACACGATTCCGTGGAAACAACTCTTCAATAAACTCATCCACTTCTCCCTATCTAAATTGGTCTCTGTAGACCTTTCGGACAATGAGGAGCATGCCGTTATTGAGGGCAAGGGCTGCATTCTTGGCGAAGTATCCTCGGTCAAGAGAAATGCTACTTGGGAAGATAGACAAGATGTGGCCTTTACTTGGAAGAATGCCCTCAGCTATGTTTGCCTGAAGGAAGCATGGGGTTCTTCCTGGACCCTCCCGACCACAGCAAAATCCGTCCAAAACGGAGATGTCGTCTGCCTTCTTCAAGGAGCGTCAAGACCCACGATCCTCAGGCCATACATCGATCACTGGGCGGTTATAATGATTGCAGTTTCCCCAGCAGGCGATTCACAAGCTACGACCGGAGATATTAAGTGGCTAGAACTTCTACAATCGATAACCGTCTTTCCACACAATTTTCGACTTGAGTGGGATTGGGATATAGACCTAGACAGGCAGCAAGATAAAAACAACCACAACTACTTTGCAAGTATTCCAAAGCATTCAAAGACAGAGTTGGAAGGTTGTCGAAATGCGGCGACTAGGATACGGAATGTCAGATTGGCATTACAAGAGGTGAAACAATATGGAGTTGCAGTGAAGAATCTTCGGGAAGAAACGGTGGTTCTTGAGAGGGCATTGAGGAGTAGGAGCAACCTAAAAAAGACTTGCCTAGTCCCCGAGGATTCAGAAAAGGAAGATGCAAAGGAAACAATGGTAAATCAACTTATTGAGGACAAGGGCCAATGGACGCTTCTATGCTTAGCGGCAGGAAACGGGCATGAGACGGTCGTAAAATTGCTTCTCGACACCGGCAAGGTCAACTTGAATGAGGAGGAGCTACGGACGGCGCTGTGGCTTGCAAAGCAAAAAGGCTATGAAGCGGTTGTTAAGATGCTTCTCGATACTGGCAAGGTTGACGCAGATGCTAAGGATGAGAATGGACAGACAGCGCTGTATCGAGCGGCGATAACTAGGCATGAGGTAGTCGTTCAGCTACTTCTTGATACTGGCAAGGTTGATGCAGGTGCTAAGGATGAAAATGGACAGACAGCGCTGTATATAGCGATAGAGAATAGGCAGGAGACGGTTGTTAAGCTGCTTCTCGATACCGGCAAGGTTGACGCAGATGCTCAGGACCGGGATGGACGGACAGCGCTATATCGAGCGGCGGTAACTGGGCATGAGGTAGTCGTTCAGCTACTTCTCGATATTGGCAAGGTTGATGCAGGTGCTAAGGATAAGGATGGACGGACAGCGCTGCATATGGCGGCAAAAAATGGGCATGAGGCGGTTGTTAAACTCCTTCTCGATACTGGCAAGGTTAATGCAGATCCTAAGGATAAGAATGGACGGACAGCGCTATATATAGCGGCAGAGAATGGGCATGAGGCGGTTGTTAAGCTGCTTCTCGATACTGGCAAGGTTGATGCAGATCCTAAGGATGAGGCTGGACGGACAGCGCTGCATTCGGCGGCAGAGAATGGGCATGAGGCGGTTGTTAAGCTGCTTCTCGATACTGGCAAGGTTAACGCAGATCTTAAGGATGAGGATGGACGGACAGCGCTATATATAGCGGCAGAGAATGGGCATAAGGCGGTTGTTAAGCTGCTTCTCGATACTGGCAAGGTTGACGCAGATCCTAAGGATAAGGATGGATGGACAGCGCTGTATGTGGCGGCATGGAAGGGGCATGAGGCGGTTGTTAAGCTGCTTCTCGATACTGGCAAGGTTGACGCAGATCCTAAGGATGAGGCTGGACGGACAGCGCTGCATTGGGCGGTATGGAATGGGCATGAGGCGGTTGTTAAGCTGCTTCTCGATACTGACAAGGTTGACGCAGGTGCTAAAGACCGGTATGAACGGACAGCGCTGTATGTGGCGGCATGGAAGGGGCATGAGGCGGTTGTTAAGCTGCTTCTCGATACTGGAAAGGTTAATGTAGGTGCTAAGGATGTGAATGGACGGACAGCGCTGCATATGGCAGCAGTAAATGGGCATGAGGCGGTTGTTAAGCTGCTTCTCGATACTGGAAAGGTTAATGTAGGTGCTAAGGATGAGAATGGACGGACAGCGCTACATATGGCGGCACAGTATAGGCATGAAGCGGTTGTTAAGCTACTTAGCCTTGCATCCTAAGAGGCAGGCTTGGAGGACAACTCCACTTCGAGTTAGCCTTTCACAACCTTTCCTCCTGCACGAATTGATCTTGGTTTACTCCCCAATCTTTATTGTTTACTCCCTATTGCTTCCTATTGTATTGGAAGTCCTCCTAGTCGTCGTACATCTCAATAGCAACGCTGGAGGGACCGCAATGGCAATATCACGCAGAATGTATTCGCAGCAGTCAAAAGTGAAAGAACCTTCTCGTATATTTTACCCTTAGCTATATTTGCGTGACGGATGCATGGTCTAAAGACTCGAAATCTTCGCAAGCATCATCAAGCTCGTCGGCGAGAGTGGTTAGTTCTTCAAGGCTGATTGGCTTGCGAACAATTGCAACAACAGCAAGAATGTGCTTGCAGTAATCGGATTCATCGAACTGGCTCATATCCTCTCTCATCCGCGCATATAGAGCATCCAGCCCAGATGGAAACATGCATAGCTTTTTTAGGGTAAACCCTTTCTGGACCTTTTCAAGCGCTTGACAGACTAACGCCACCCAAGGAACGTATCTTGCGCGTTGGAGCACAAGTAGTCCTGAACGGTCTTTTTTGTCCCTGGATCATACTTCTTCAGCCCTGCTAGGTCACCCACCTTGTGCAGGATAAATGCATTGACAGCCGCTGCGACGGATTCCGCATTTAGTTCCAGAGAGACCTTCACTTTATCTGCGGCTTTCTCCAACCCTTCCTCAACAGCATCGCCAGCATCAGCAACATCCGCATCAACAGCATCAGCATCAGCGGCATCATCAGCAGGTACGTGATTTAGGTTGTTTTGCTTCCCGACGTGATAATTATGATGATGATATCATTGGCTTTGAAACTCTGCTAACCGACCTTTCCCTTTCTTCCAGGTTATCATCATCCGTGATATTACCTCCCGTCTCCCGCGCCATTGGCTTTGAAACTCTGCTAACCGACCTTTCCCTTTCTTCCAGGTTATCATCATCCGTGATATTACCTCCCGTCTCCCGCGCTCACTGATCTCCTCCTTCATCGATAGCCATATATACTTAGAAAGAAAGCTTGCAATCTCATAAATTTGCCTGGCAATTGAGTATCAAAGCCCGCCCGGCGATTGAGGGCTGGTCGACTTGGAAAGGGCTTGGGYCTCAGGGTCCGGGACGGGCAACTGGTCGATGGCCGAGCAGATTCTCTTGAAGTGGTCGGGCATCCATTTGTCGTAAATATTCTTGACAAACCGGTATGTCGTCCACTTCTCCTTGCCACCCATG